>JAAAQI020032565.1:8216-18819 GCA_011800005.2 Stichodactyla mertensii | reverse complement strand
TTGAGGATTGGTTATCACTTATTTACTTTTATTTGGATACAAGTTAATGTACAAATTAGTGCAAGACTCCAAATAATTAAGTCTGTCTGTCTGTCTGTCTGTCTATTAAAAATTTCTAAAGATTCTTACTGTCGTCGGTCGTACTTGTACATGAAATTATAGGATAAAACAATCCTTTTAACCTCATGTATGACGCGGGGGTGGTGGGGTCCGGACCCCCAGAACCTCCCCCTAGATCCGCCATTGCTCAAGAGTCTTAATAAGGAAAATTTTATCAAAAAAATTAAATCAAGTTGCTTTGATACATGTCTTTAAGGGTATTAATAAATGTCTTTTTTCCCTTTTCCTCTAGCTCTTTTTTTTCATTTTGACAATATTTATCAATGCATTAAGATGTCATTGTGGAATTTTGTAATTTTTCATAAGCAGTCCATCTTTTTATATCAATTGTAAGGGAGCTAGCACGAAAACGTATGTTGCTCTAGCTCTCCAGCACTATATTCTGTTTCTTTCTAATCTATAATCTTAGGTGACATATTTTTGAGTGCCTTTCATTTAGTACTATTGATATTATTATACGTATCAGAAGATTCTTATGGAAACATTTTAAGATAAAGTTAAGCGGTAACATTGTTAAAATAAGACGACGTTTCGACGTATCTCACGCCATTATCAAGTCAAATGCATCAAATAAAGACTTTTGCACGCACAGAGTCTGATTGGGTGTTTGAAAGTCTTTATTTGATGCACGCAGTCAACCGTCCACTTAAATGTCATTTAAATCCACCGTTTCATTCATTTCACTGTTTTTCTCGTTTACATTTGACTTGATAATGGCGTAAAGCCTGGTCCTCACTAGCGACATAAGTATAAGCAACATACGCAGACTCAGTATTGCATTTATCATCGAGGTGTGAGAAAAGACAAGCACCGCTAATGAGCAGTACACTACTGAGTCTGCGTATGTTGCTTATGTTTATGCTCATGTCGCTAGTGAGGACCAGGCTTTAATAAGATACGTCGAAACGTCGTCTTATTTTAACAATGTTATCGCTTAACTTTATCTTAAAAAGATATTATTATAATTTTGGTTATTTATTCTATATTTAAAAGATGACTTTGTTAGCTTTTCTAAATTTATGTAGATGGTGCAAATAAATCATCTTCTTGGTGTTGTGTGGTATGCAGAATATTTTATGGTGTGCTCTAGTGTAGCGTGGTGTGATGTGCTTTACTTTGCTTTGCCATGGTGTGGTGTGATTTGATGTCATAGTGTTATAGTGTGGTTTGGTGTTGTGTGGTATGCAGAATATTTTATAGTGTGCTCTAGTGTAGTGTGGTGTGATGTGCTTTACTTTGCTATGGTGTGGTGTAATTTGATGTCATATAGCGTGTTATAGTGTGGTTTGGTATTGTGTGGGTATGGTAAAGAGCTTTTGAGTGTGACATCACGCCTATGATAATCGACTTCCGAGTTCAAAATGAAAAGCAGTTTTGTGAAGATGTTTTCCAAATCTTTTTATTCATGGCAGGAGTTGTTCCACAGAATTCTTATTCTTGCTGGTGGAAGATAAGTTGCATATACTTTTCTGGCTTTATTTTAGCTGATTTTCTGCGGAAATGGACCCGGAAATACGTCACAACTTAAAAGCTCTATAGTGTGGGCGTGGTGTGAGACGATGTGATGTTTGGTACATTCATATCATTAGCAATATTTTCTTGTGAAGGGATAGGTAAGCGATGCCACTTTGTTCACATGGTAAGAGCTTCGACCATTCCTCTGGCCGGTATATACAGGTATGAGCCCCACCCCACTCCTGTTATTTGACACCCTTAAAATACCGGCAGACCTAGGACTGTTCCTACTTATCTGTTGATCACGTGACCTATCTACTTTCGGTCTTTCATACGGAGGTATTCTAATACCGGCAATGCCAGACTCTTTTTCTTTGTTACTCATGTCTTCACCAACTGCAATGTCATCTTGCTCAGTCTTGACACCTTTGTCCTCTAAAATACAATTCTCATTTAGGTCAAATTTATATATTTTCGTTTCAGTTTCTGTTGTACCGTCTCTAACCCCTTGTTTTACTTTGCCGTCTCCTCCTTTCTCATCTTCTTTCTTATCATAATCACTATTTCGTGTTCCTTTAACTTCGTTTTCTTGTTCATACGCCCAATTATCCTTCTCGTTGTTGTCTTTTAAGCAAACACCGTCTATCAGATCTAGTTGATCTTCTCCTCCAAACCCATCAACTTTTTCTAAAGCCTGTTCTTCTTTCCTTGGAGAAAAGCATTGGTTATCGTTTGCAGTTGCAGATTTTGAGGCTTTTTCTGCATCCTCATGAGGAACAAGAACAGCATCATCGGATAGATTTAAGGAGCTAATTTCTGGTAAAAAAACCCTGTCAAAGTCCGCCATATGAGTGAAATTTGGTGTAGAACTAGCCGTCAGACCTCCAGCCATGCTATTGAATAAAGGTAAAGATGTTGTTCTTTTATGTCTCAACCTCACTGGAGAGTGAAGAAAAGTCGAAAAGTTTCCAGGACTTTCACTGAACCCTCTGCTTTTTGGGTTCGCAAATTCCTTGGTTCGATTCTGATTTTAAAAAGAGAAAGAAAAGAAAAATGATTTCAACATAGACGCTTCGCTATGCTAAAGAACTACGAGTGAAATAGGGAATTTCAAAATTCTAGAGGCTATTTCTTCCATTTCTTACGATTTATCAAATTTCTTACGATTTATCAAATTTACTGCGCAGTGATACTGCGTTCAGATTACAACAAAGCAATTTCGTTTTGTCTTGCAAATAACAATAATAATAATAATAATAATAATTTGATAATTTTGAATCAGATAATTTTGCATTTATACGTTTAAATACTGCATATAATAATAATAATAATAATTATTATTATTATTATTATTATTATAATAATAATAATAATTATAATAATAATAATAATAAAATTGAGAGACGCTTTGTGTTGATTGTGGAGGAAGCAGTAGTGTTTCAAAGTCTCTGGAAAGACAAAACAGACCCTGCTCTAATTCGCTTGCACATGAATTTCGAAGAAACAACAAGGTCGAGGTTGATTGTAGACAAATGTATGCAGTTGCTGTATTTTTATCTACTCCAGCCTCGACTTGAGCTGAAGCATTGTTCGAGGTCATTCAAGCGAATTCAAGAAGTTTTATTGTGCGTGCAATAAAGGGTAACCAAACTATACATAAAAGTGACACATAATGAAAGTGCATTCATGGTTCCGAAACTAGTTACTGTTGCTATGTCCCACAAGCCTGAACGAATTAAAGTCTGCTAGAAAACTGCACACCTGAGATTCTGATCGCAAACAAATTCGTACATTTCGTTAGGACTTTTAACATTCTATAGAAATATGAGAATCAAATTCAAGTAATTTAAAAAAACCTTTGTGAAAACAGGCAGTTTATGATGGTGTTTGTGGGACAAGATGTATTCCACTGGGAAAACCAGTGCTACAGTGATTGGTTGGCTTATTGCTTGAGTCGGAACCATTAGTTAAAAGTCGTCTATGGTAGACTTACCTTTTGATTGCTTCGAGTCCCGAAGTCAAACAGATTCTCTCGTTTGTACTTTTCCAATTCGTTTTGTAATCTAGCAACCTGCATTCTCAGGGTAGCTATCATAGCATTCACCCTCTCATTGTAATCTTTATATTGTATGACTTGAGATTTCAAATCTTGGTTTTGTTCCCGAAGTTCCTGAATCACGTCTTTTCTATCCATTATAATTTCCCCAACACTTCCATCTACTTCATATTTTTCTTTCTTCGCACTCTTGCCATCATCTGCTGATTTGTTAGCATTATCATTGTTTATTCTTGAGTCTTGTTGCAGTTGTGATTCCAATTCTTTGATTCTTTGCTTTGCACAAGAAAGTTCCTTCTCAAGACCGAGCACCTTCGGCGATTTTTCCAACTCTTTGAATAATTCCTTGTTCTGTTTTTTCAAGTAATCTTCTTCAGGAGCCTTCTCCTCCATATCATTAATATGGCTTGTTCTTTCCTTGAGTTGTAGAATTTCAAAGTCGTGGTTTGGTGTCAGCTTGCCTGCTATGGCGTTTGCTTCTTGGTGGTTCAACTGTTGTGCAGTTATTTCTTCCATTCCTTGTGCTTCTTCTTCCTCTTGTACTGCGTTCTCTTCTGGGATATCTACATTTTCTTTTGGACGCAATTCATCGTCTCTCTTCAATTCATTTATTTCTTGTGTCTCAGTCGCATCGTCTTGTTTACTTGTCACATCTACCTTGCTGGTCACATCTTGTTTGTTGGTCACGTTATCTTCACTGGTCGCGTATTGTCTACCTGTCACATCTGCCTTGCTGGTCACGTCAACTTTCCTGGCCAAGTCTTGTTTGCTGGTCATATCATCTTCATTGGTTACGTATTGTCTATGTCTACCTGTCACGTCTACCTTGGTGGTCACGTAGTCATCTTGTTTGCTGGTTACGCCATCTTCACTGGTCATGTCTTCGTGGACTGCCCAACGCGTGTCGTCATTACTTGGGCAAACCGCGTTGAGTTTAATTTCTTGTTGCAACTGAATCACATTTTCATTGGGTGTGCTAATCAACATCATCTCTGGTGCGCAAGGTCCTTCTTGATAATACTCTCTCTTCTTCTCAAGTTCTGTGATAGTTTTCATCAATTTGTCATTTTCTTCCTTCAGCCTCATGTTATCCTTCTCTAACCTGTTGACTTTTCCCCTCAAGTTTGCCCCAGTATTATCATCTTGAGGCTCATTTTGTGAATTTCCATTCATTTTGTCTGTGTTATTACTGAATTTCTGCGCCCACGCTTTTCTTCCCGAAGCTACTTTATTAGATTTTATGGCATCAGTTATCGAGCCGCCATTGCTGTCAGATGTGTTCTTTTTACCATTCAATTTCTCGTCGCTCGCGTCGAGGTCCGAGAACAGAGCTTGGAGTGCCGAGAAGCAGCTAACGAGTCTTTCATTGGCGATCTCAATCGAATCATGACTAGATTCCCATTCAAGAACATTCATTTGATAATTTTTCAGCTCTTCACTTAGTTTTAGAATGTCATCTATCAATATATTGTAAAGCATATTTATCGTCGCTAAATTGCCTTCTTGCGATTCCATCCCGTCATTTTCCATCTCTTCACTTTTCATTTTTTCGTCCTGAATTTCGTTTCTTTTGTGTTTCAACTTTTCGTACGATGCTTTTTGTATTTTCCCAAATGCCTGTTTTGCCTGTAAGTGGTAAATTTCTTTCTTAAGTTCTTCATTTTTCAATCTCACTTCTTGAACCTCTTTTGTGAGCTGTTTCTCTCTCTCTCTTTTCACTTGTCCTTCTTCTTGGTGTTTTGTGACTTCTATTGGTGATAAGATCTCTTTAGAACCTGAGCCTGCACCACTTTTCGTAAGCAGTTTCTCAGTATCCTGCAACAGCGGACTTGAGCAATGTTCCAATTGTTCCTCTCTTTCTATCACTTCAGTTTCTAAACACTTGCTTTTCCGTTGAGGTTCCCTCCGAGCTTCTTCCAACTTGGGGCAAGCCTTACTCAACTCGTCTTCCAGTAGCCCTAACTTTTTTTCGCGTCGTTCTTGTCGCGGCTTTTCTAAACCATCTTTCATCTCCCCATCTTTTTCTAGCTGTAGTTCTAAGAAAGAAACTCTGTTTTTCATAGTTTTAAGTTCTTCTTTTGTGCTGTCTAACTCAGACATCGTGTCTTTGTGTAGGCTTTTCAGTGACTCGTAGTCTTTTTGTATGTTTGCAATTTCTTCCTCTAGTTCTGATTTTCTTTTGTCCGCTTTGTCATACAATACTAACTGCCATTTCGATGCATCGACGTTGGCAGCACTACCAATCTCATTTTCGTGATCTAAATCACGACTTTCTTCTAGATCCGAAATCTTTTTCTCGTTCAAGGCGTTTTCCTTTTGAATGTTTTTACTGGCTCTAACGGCATTGTCCTCTACAGGACAACTCTTGTCTCTTTTCTCTTGCTCTATAATGTCATCTCTCTTTTTCAATTCCTGTCTTAATTGTTCATTCATCGATTGCAACTCTACTAACTCCTGTTGGACTTTCAAGATATTTCCCTGCATTTCATTGGTTGTTTTACGAGAATCACTGAGCAACGAATCGACTAAAGCTTTCTCCTGACGTTCATAATCCAGCTTAACCTCAAGATCTGATATTCTGCCGTTAACATCCAGCAGTTCTCGTCTTAATTCTCTTTTTTCTCCCTCAAGTTTCTTGTTGCTAGCTTCCAAACTTTCTATAACTCTCTTTAGTTCTTCTGTATCGTTTCCCATTTCAAAGATGCGTTGATTTAAGGATTTAATTTCTCTCTCTTTTGCTGTTATTTCCCACTGGTATTTATTAACCCTTTCTTTGAACGACTTTTCTCTATCCAACGTCGAAATTTTTTGCATTGACGTCTCGTCTGATTCCACGTTCTTTAGGATACTTGTGTCGCTCTCCACGGTGTCAAACAAGGCATCTGATGTTTGTAAAGTGCCTATTGAAGCATCTTTCGAACTTTGTTCCAATTCTGCTTTCATTTGATCTTCACTCTGTTCGAAATTTCTCCTCAAAGTTTCCAAATCTGCTTTCAAAAGGGTCAACTCGCTTTCTAGAGCTATCTTACTTTCTTTCAGTCTGGTGATAGTGTTTTCTTTCTCTTTCAAATTAATCGAGTTTGTCTCAAGAAATGTTTCGTTTTCACGCATTTGCAGTCGAGCAGCTGTAAGGTCTGTCTTTGCTTTTCGAATGCTACTCTGTGCATTCTCATACCCATTTTTATAATGATCTTTCTTTTTAACTAAACTCTTGATTTTGTTTTGAAGATTGTCAACTTGCAACTTTTGAGCGCAAAGATCACGACTCGTAGCATTCTTTACTTCTCGTTGCTTAAGCAATTCTTTTTCTACTCCTTTAATCTTCTCTTGATACATCAAACAGCGTTGTTCATGCTCCTTATTGTCGGCTTTAAGTCCTTCGCAAGTAACTTTATGATTTGTCAATTTTCTACGAACCTCTTCCAAGTCTGCCTCACAAATCCTGACCCTGTCACGTGACTCCTGGATCAAGTGATCCTTCTTAGCTATCACTTGATTTAGATACTCGTTAATTTTATGCTGTTCAGTGATTTTAGCTTTTAGTCTCATGACTTTCTCTTTTTTATCCATCAGGTTATCATTAGCGGTATCTAATTTATCCTTGATAAGATTCCTACTTTCTTCCAAAGCATCCATTGTAGATTCAAGCTTCGCTATCTTCTTATTTGACGCACGGACTTCCTCGTCCGCTTCTTCTCTTAGCGTCTGACTCAATTTCAAATCTTTTTCCATATCTTTAAGCTTATTTTCAAGGAGATAGAGTCTCTGAGTTTCGTCCTTTCGCTCTTCTAGAGACCTCTCGAGATTACAGCTAAGGTTTAAGATCGTTTCTTCCGCCACTTGGAGGTCCTTGTTGACTGCATGGACGTCTTTCCTAGAGACATCTGTCTCTGATTCTAGTGAATCAAGCTTCAATCTTAAAGAAGCTAATTCCTTGCTATTATCATTCGCTTTTGCTCGCTCGTATTCAAGTTCTTTTGCCAAGTTAACATCTCTAGTTTTGCTGACGTCCTTCTCAACAACTGACAACTTCTCTCTCAACATTTCTGCTTCCCTTTCAAGCTGTTCCTTGCGTTTAGTTGCTAGATTTTCTCTTTCTTTAACTTGTCTTAACTCCCCAGTTATAAGAACAAGCTTCTCTTCTAGTTTCTTTTTTTCTTTGTCGCGTTTTTCAAGTAAAGATTTTGTTTCTGCTAACTCGTCCTCGATCGATTCGGAGTAAACAGTATGTGACATAATCTTTTCTCTCAGTTGTTCCAGCAACTTGTCTTTCTTGGTTACCTCATTGCGAATCTCGTCGGCAGCATATTTATGTTCTTCTTCATGTTTCCTCAATGTAGCTATTTCATCATTGCTCCGACCAGTAGAAGATATAGCGTCTTGAATCTTCACTTCAAGGTCTGCATTGTTCTTCATTATCTCAGCCAACTCGGTCTCATATTTTTTCACTTTTTGTTTCAGCAAAGCAACTTGGTGTTCACATTCAAGTCTTTCATGTTCACAAACGTTTAAGTTTGACTGCAAAACGTTAATTTTTTTACACAGCTCTTGGATTTCAACGTCTAAGCGATCTTTTTCTTGCGCACAAAGATTATTATCTGCTTCTAGCTCTTTGATGCAGTTTTGTGAGTTCAGAGCTTCTTCATGAAGATCTCGCTTCTCTTCCTCCATCACCTCCAGCTTCGCTTGCAACTTCCCGAGTTTCTCGTTTAGACTTTGAATCTTTTCTTCGTTTAATTTATTCGCTTTCTTCAACTCATCAGTAAACTTCCCCTTGATCTCGTGCTCTCGTTTAGCTCTTTCCAAGCTTCTTTGCGTGTCGTCTACTCGGCTTTTTGCCACAAGCAACTCCTTCTGAATTTTTTCTTTGTTACTTCTTTCCGTCTCTAACTTCATCTTCAGCTTTGCCATCTGCCTTGAATTGCTTTCATTTTGTCCCTCCAACTTCAACAACTGATTTTTAAGACCAATGTTTTTTTCTTCAAGTAGGTTATTGCTATTTTCGGTTCGCTTTACTAACTCTGTCATGTCAGCAACTTTTTTATCGGCAAGTAAAAGACTCTGCTTGGCTTCATCTTTCTCTTCAAAAATTTCTGCCAACTTTTTCTCCATCTCGGAGTTGCGGTAGTTGGAACCAAGGAGTTGAAATGCCAAGTCTTGTTTTTGCGTTCGTAATTCATTTAATTCTGTTTGAAGCTGAGAACATTGATTCATTTTAGTGAAAATCTCTGTGTTTAATTCTGTGGCGTTGTCGCGAGCGACCGCAGCTTGGCGCTCCAGTTCACGAATCTTCTCTTGCGACCTAAAAGTGAGAAATATTTAAGCCTGGTTCTCACTAGCGACGCAAGCATAAGCGCAAGCAACATACGCAGACTCAATAGGGTACTGCTCATTTTAGCAGTGCTTGTCTTTTCTCACACGTCGGTGATAAATGCAGTACCGAGTCTGCGTACGTTGCTTGTGCTTATGCTTGCGTCGCTAGTGAGGACCAGGCTTTACAATGTATCCTTAATTCATCGGCCTTTCTTAATGCTTTTTTAGACACTCAAAATTGGAGTTTTTATAATTATACCTTTGGTTAGATTCTTCTAGTACAGTGAGCTTGTTTCTAGTGATAGTCATATCTCGTTCAAGCTTTTGTTTCTCGTTTCTTGTGGACTGTAAAGAGGTCTCCAGGTCTTGGAGTTTAGACTCTGATAACTGAAGATCTTGGATGAAGGATTCGTCCTGAGAAGCCAGCACTGTACTCGACACCTGAAAACAATCATATACAAGGGAAAGTAAATACTGGATTTATTGGGAATGAAAGTGATAATGGTGATGATGGTGATGATGGTGATGATTATGACGATGACGATGGTTCTGGTGATGGGGGATGATGATGATGTTGGTGATGGTGGAGGTGATGATTATGATGATGATGGTGAGGGATGATTATGATGATAAAGATGGTGGTGATGATGATGGCAATAATGACGGTGATGATGATGACAGCAATGGTCAGTTCTCACTCTAGCAATGCAATACATACCTCTGGAGCACACTGTAGCTCACTACTCATGACATCTATTTCATTCTCCAAGGTCTTATTCAGATCATTAAGTGTCTCTATTTGTCTTCTTTTGATGTTTATTTCGTCCTTATAAGTTTTAGCCTTTTCTTGACATTCAAGCTTTTGTCGTTCTAGAGTAAGGCAGCGGTCTTTCGCTTTCTTTAGTTCCCGTTGACATTCTTCAAGCTGAACTGCAAGTTTTTCTTTCTGTCTTGTGATGTTTTTGAGCTGCATCTCCGCCTTGTAAACCTGAAGATCGGATAAAAGAGTTCTTCATTATTACCAATATGCGCGGCCAAACAGAAAACCACCCTCTTGCCGACACGCGCTCAGCAGGCCGCAAATGAGTCGAGCGGGCTGATAATGCTTTATCGGCCCTACTGCTGATTGGTTTTTGGTTCATCATCCAATGGATTTTAGCCAATTAGAGTTTGGCCTTGTTTATTGGTAATAATGATAATAAAATGACTTTTGTCGGGCATATTGTTTCAATTTGCGCCCTTGTAGTGCCACTGCGTCCCTCGCTGCGCTCGGGCCGCAAATGACACTGTGCGGGTGCAAATAAACAATATTCCCTCCAAAAGTCATTTTATTGTCCTATTGTCTCAGTATACTGGGATGGAAGCCAACGAAGGAGAGATCGACAAAGTAGAAACATGACGGTAGGTCAGCTTTTATAATATGTAAAATTACATTAAGAGATTCATTTTCAAGGTAACTTCTTTTGCAATTAAATGACCCCCTCTTAGGCAGATGCCTTGTAGAACTGGGTGTTCGCCTTACAAGGCTGTCCATAGCAGGTAAGGGTGTGTGTGTGTGGGGGGGGGGGGGGGGGGGGGGGGGGGGGGGGGGGGGGGGGGGGTCATCCCTTAAGGTTGGGTTTTTTGTGTTGGGGTTTGGGTTGGTTTTGTTATTTTTTG
>JAAAQI020032454.1:0-18824 GCA_011800005.2 Stichodactyla mertensii | reverse complement strand
TCAGGGGAGAGGCTGGCCGGCCCCCAGACCATATACGACCAACCCCTTGCTCTAACCACGGTTCACATCGATTTGATGAGCAAAATAATCGAGTCTATCTGGTGCATTGTTTTGGCCGGTATTGATATGTTAATTGTTTGAAAGCGATGGACGAGTGGTTAAATGCGCTGTGCTTTGAAGATTGCGAGTCAAGCCCTAAAGGGCTGGGTTAGTACTCGGATGGGTGACTACTGATAGTTACTTGGTGAATTTAGAACTTTCCTTTTTATGTTGTTATGCCTAAAAAATATTCGTCGTCTTTTTTTATTTCAGCCCTCAGGTCGAAATACCACTGTATTCGGTTTGCCAACCCATAATATATGCGTGGCCATTGCATGTTCCCGGCGGTACGCACACAGATAGCCTGCGCACAGATAGCCTGCGTTGCATCCGAACAAACTGTTTTTTCAACGAGCAGGCTACGGAGCGATAACTTGATCCTTTTTCTGTAGGCTACTACGAATTCTCGCATATGTTCTGTTCTCATGAGCAACAGCCATACGGGTTGAAATACCATTACTTTGAAGCAATATAGGCTTGCTTGCTTTCTCTCTCTCTCTTTCTTTCTCTGTCAGTTCAATTGTAATCCTTCAATCACTTTCTTGTCCCCATTATCTGATTATTCAGTCTTTCCCTTATTTTTCTCTGTATGTTACTCTCTAATTTTTCAATTCCTAAAGTAATCCAAGCTAGCATACGGCAAGTTCATTTCAACCTCTGCAGTACCGGTAAGTATAAAGTCCAACACTATGATCAAATAATTTATTTATGCATATATACAAAATTACAAAAAAGAGAGATATGAAACGGTGAATGAAAAAACTCTCTCTACCAAACTGTACACTTAACTTGAAAAGAATCTAGGCTGAACACCTCCTTTATCCACCCCCACTACCCCATCCCCCCCCACCCCGTTTTGTGACTGATTATTCTAATACAATGTTGTGCAAGCTCTCTCCCCTCCCCTCCTACATTAAGGACCCAAAAGAAATCCTTGAGGGAAACCAGTAAAATATATGTAGTAATAGTAGTAATTCTGGCATTGCTAGACGTAAAGTTTTTTTACCATTTCAATCCTATTGGGAATCATTAAGATTCTTTGTTTGAAATATATATTTCATATTGATGTAGCTTCTCTGATATGGAAAAATATGGCCTGAAATATACCCTGTACACCACCAAAGTCTCGCCATTTCAACATGTTCCAAGAGCTAGTTTATGGCTCAAAAGTAGAAGATTATTGACCTATAAATTTTTTATAAAAAATAGAGTGCAGCATTTATAGACTACAATACTATTGGCCAGGGAATGTTTCTTATTTATGGCAGGGGACTGGCAAGAATGAGGGAAAGGGGACTCATAATACATGACATCATCATAAAAACTTATGCATAGAAAGAGGGAAAAGCTGTCTTTACGGGGGTGGGGTCATGACGTTTTCTTGTGTCCAAATGAGTCTTGCCAGCCATCCCCTCCCTTCCCCCCAAAGCAGTTGAGCTCAAACATTATGGCCTGGATTGCTGCCTGTGAGTTTTCGGGATTACCAGCGAAGATCTCCTGGACAATACTTGTCAATCAGCCCTTCGTAGTAAGGGTTGATTGAATCCATATCTGGTACTTGATCTGACTTGGAATACAAATCGTATTTACTAGGGAAAAAAAGAAATATTTATCAGTCATTTCAACGTTTATAATACTTCTTCAGTTTTTCTTAAATCAATTTTTCTGCTACGAGTCCATCTTTAATTAATTAATTAATTAATTAAATAATTCGTTAATATCGTTAATTCATCGTCTCACTTATAAATGAACTCATCCATTCGTTCATTCACTCATTCATTCCTATCTTAGTTCTTCCTTGCTTCTCTTTCTCCTTTTTCTTAAGAGCGGCGCGCAGAAACCATAGATATATATAAGGTACCTGAATTCCTTGACCCAAGGTAGCATCTCTCTGTCCCGATCACTGCAGAGGTGATCATATTCACCAGAAGCATGCCAAGGGTAGAATGAATGGTACCTCACCATGTACAGACCCTGCGATAAATACAAAATGAAGAAAAATTACCAGTATATTTTCTCAGAGTTTTCCCATTTCAAACGAACCTCTTGATACGGTCATAGTACAGAGTAATCATGTTCTGAGATGCACGAGCGCTTGTATCAAACAGCGCGGGCAGCCTATTTCAGGCGGTATGAGAACCACCACACAGCGAACGTAGAATTATATAAGGCACATCGGCATTTATTGCAGTAGTGAGAACATTTCTGCCAATACTAATCGTTAGTCATCAAAATGGCGGGAAATGTCCACGTGATCTGTTAGCGTGACGTATTTTTCTCTTACCTGGTCTGGAATTTTGCAGTCATTCCCTTTCAGTACTCGGTACATGTATTCTGTGATTGAAACAGAGTTAGAAAATAAGCCATAAATTTAGTACTAATTAACGTCGAATTTAATGCCTTACAACTTGAATAAGGGGGGGGGGGGGGAATACTTGCGCGTGCGATCTAGATACTTCAAAGAGTATCTAAAACGAATTCATATAGCTCCACTACTCTATATGGTCATTTTTGCTACGTTCTACATGCCAAAATATTTTGCCATGTTTCATAGACACTTGTCCAAAACTAGCAGGGGAGAAAGGTGAACAATGGGGGAGGATCTTTTGATTTTTTGAGCCTTCCAACAGGGTGGATCATCTAAAACTAGATGAAAGGAAGAGGGTCACAAAAAAGAGTTTCACAGCAAGCTGTCTTAATCTGAATCTACCACTCATAAGCTTCAAAGGTTATATTTCCTAGTTTCGTGAATCTTATCGTACTCTTGTTTGTGATGCTGTGAATGCTAACAATCAGATCACGTGGTACACAGGGTTCTCATCAGTCCCGTCCCATACTACTTCATAGAAATAAGTAAGAATGCAACACAAACCATCGTGACCCCATGACATTGTAACATTGTCAAGACCACAATTAGCTCCATAAATTCCATACTTGGAGCTACAAAGTAAGAGCAAAGGTTGTTATATGACATATTTATTCAATGCTGGATTATTTTATCCCATTGTAAGGCTTGAAATGCTTCAGTTTTTGTTCTTGGGGTTTAAGGAGACGGAGTTGATGTTATTCGCGAGTAGTGGTGGAAAATTGGGAGGTAGTAGGGAATACTACAAACAAACAAGCAAGCAAACAAACAAACAAACAAACAAACAAGCAAGCAAGCAAGCAAGCAAGCAAGCAAGCGGGCGAGCGAGCGAGCTTGTAAACTAACAAAGAAGCAGTTTTGCACATGACTTTGTCGCAAAATGCTTTCTAATCCTTTGTTGAATACAAAAGGGATGGCTTATATGTTTGCCTAGTAACACACCGCATTCTGCAATCTGACCTTCACACCTACTTGTACTCTTGGTTTTGCGTATCTGGGTTGTTAACAAAGGAATCTGCAAACACAATCTTCCTGGAAAACTTGCATCCAAGAGGAAACGTGTCGCCTACTACAGCCCATTGAGGTTCATCCCAAATGGCTAAAACCTTTCCAAGGTCATGAACCAGCCCAACAAGATGAAGCCAGTCCTTGTCAGGATGTGCTGCACGGATGCGTTCAGCCGTTTGATATGCGTGAATTGAGTTGGGAAGATCTGTATCTGGGTCACATTCATCGATAAATGAATCAAGCAGTGACAGGGCGTCCATGATTGACATACGCGTCTTGTTCAGCTGACCCCATTTTTCGATCTTAGAATAAGGAAACACTCATAACTTAAGAATAACAAAGAAACAGTCTGTTTTCTTAAGGTTGTTAACTCATAAAATCCAAGTTTAACCACCACCAGCTCAGTTTGTAGAGCATTGGTCTGTCGTGCAGGAGGTCGTGGGTTCAAGCTCCGGCCGGAACAACACTCAGGGTCTTAAAATAATCGAGAAGGTGCTGTGTAATTACATCTGCAAACGGTTAGACCTTCAGGTGGCTGAGATGACCACTTAAAATGGCGGTGCCGTCTCTCCACTCTTCCTTAAAAACACCCCCCCCCCCCTCGTATCCTTGCATTTTCATTTGGTGCAAAAATCCTGTAAAAATTTTTTAACTCCATTCAAGAATGTTCCATCTTATTATCCCATTGCTCCATTTTTCAGTACTGTCCTGTCCCTTTCTTTCTATTCCATTTTCGTTTCCCAATTTCGTTATCTTTCATACCTTTCCTTTCACAAATTCCATCGTTTGGTGAGTGTGCATCACCGTGTAAGTCTTCCTGACGATGTCAGTCTGCAAATTATTTTCGTAGTTCCTGAAGTCACTGCACTCCTTGTCTGTCCTCGAAACCGCTTTTGTCTTATGGCAGTCATCATCACCATCTTCTGGACGGTATAATTCAGACGGGTCTATCAGGACGATCTACATCATTCACCGGAAATATGGAATCACTTAGTTATTCACGTATTTAAAAAGGTTATAATCGACAAGAAATAAAATAGGTCATCAAAAGACCCGGGTAATGAATAATGAGACATTCAGTGCCGCCGTCGCCAACGCAGCCGTCACGCAATTACGTCATGCATTCAGTGCTGCTGGCCGGAAAAGAATCCAATAATTTCGTCACAATTTTAGTGTTTGTCACAGCGCAGTTTTCGTATAAGCGAGAAAATTACGGTACTGACTTACAGCACGTACACGGTACGGTATGCAGTAACACTGAAATGGCTTCCCATTGCTTTCTTGTGAATCATCCAATCACAGCGCGTAGTTACGGCTAGTTTTATCAACCCTTCATGACCAGACACGTTTATTTTTCTCCCCTATAGATTCTACTCTGTAGTATCTTGTTTACTCATACGTGTGACCTGAATCTTCTGTTTGTCTTACACTAGTCAATTGAACCCCCCCTCCCTCATCCCCGGGACAGGGCGGAAAACTCAACATTCACCTAGTGTGAAATTTAGCACTTTCTCTCGGTCCCCGGACGAGAACTGATACCAATATCTATCGTAATATAAATGTATGGCTGTAGACTGGTAACCCTGCACTAATTCGGTTAAGCGCGTAGTTTCGACATTTCTGCTTTTGCCTTTGCCTTTATAGTTTGCTTTATTGACTGTTTTTTGGAGCAGAGTTTACAAACTTCGCAAGCCCACTCAGTAACATTAGCCAGTAGGAGCTTCTTGCTTGTGGCTGCATGTTGTCACGCTGTGATGAGAACAGCATTGAGATAATTTCCCTTCGACTTGAAGGCCACCTTTAATTCAGCACGAATTTCAAAACTTTGCTCGAAAATAAGTCAAACTACACTGCACCTACGCTGTCATTCCATTTAGCCTAAATGGCTTGCAGCGATGAGATGAGAGGAAGAGACGCATGCTGAATCTTTAATAGTTACTGCTTCAGGATTCCTGCAAGTTCTAGTGGGTGAGCAATTTCCAAACTTAGGCGTTTGTGCGACTGCTCCTGGAGTGCTTACTGCAAAATATGGTCAACAATGACATCGCTAACACTACACGGACCAAACTGAACTTGCTTCCACGTTTCAAAATAACAGTATTTCGAGTCAAATTTAACGAGTCATTGATTGAGAAATAATAGCCGGCGATATTTCTGATTTTACCGGAAGAGCATAGAAGATCGGAGAAAAATAATAAATACTAGATGATATTCTTTCTTTACCTTTTTCTCTGGCGGAGGCATTTCAAAATGTATTTCCAATGAAGGACTTGTTATTCCAGGCTCTGTTGCGCATCAAAATATATGTTCTGTTAACTAGTCAAACCGGATTCAAAAAAACAGGTTTTTGGATGCCAAGACTTAGAAAGTGACCTTTGAAAAAAGGTTATAAACTATGATGCACAGAAAACATCAAATAGCTGTCAAAAATTAGATTCCGCTCAATACTAGCTAAAAAACAAGTAACCATAAATCATTGTAGTTAAGCCCGTTTTTTATAGCGACGGAGATGCGCGAATCCATGTATATATATATAACAGAAGCAGTTTCCGGTTTTCTTTCTCTGGTATTGTCACGTTCAGATACATTATTCTATGTAACGCCACAGTGGAATACTCTCATAGTAGTGATTACAATTCTTTTTCTTTTCGCGGAGATGTTCCTACATTCGCCCAATTTGTAAAACTGTTTCGTTCTATGTCAATATAGTGAACTGTCGGTATATTATATGTTTATGTATTTTGTCAGTAGATAATAAATATAATTCATTCGAAAAGGTTTGAACGAACCCCTATTTCAAAGCGAAACCCTCGGGCAACCCAACTACTCGTGCAACAAAATCTTTTTTACGAGTTCATTAGATGTATTCTTTTTTACAAGTTCATTGGATGTATTCTTTTTTACAAGTTCGTTAGATGTATTCTCATCGGCTAAAGCGGCTTTACAATATTTTTCGTGGTGTTCCAATAGAGTATAACACAGAATATTTACTAACATTTTGTGTGCTATCTGACATTCCCCAAATGGTCCCGTTACACTGTGCAATCAGTTTCTCAGCAACCTGTCTCGCATCGCCGCTGCGAGACAAGTTGCTGGAGAATTGCACAGTCTAACAGAGGTTGTCTCACAATCTTGTCGCGCGCAGCGTTGCTCGAAGTAGAACTCAGTTGTACTTTTCACAGCGGATTGCAACAACTTGCAACGTCCTTGCACTATGTATCACCCCTCCAGCAACTTCTTTCGAAATTTTGATGGCTCTTTTACAAGTTCTAGTCCCCAGCCTAAGTTGCTGATATCGCGTTCAGCAACAGCCACGCTCGACGTTTTCAAGCATTACGAGACAAATTGCTCAGAAAATTGCAGTGTAACGGGGCTTTAACGCTATCTTATACGAGTAACTATGCGTATATTAAAACGTTCTGTACCTAAAATCTGGTGCTAATATGTGCTATTAAAAATGAGGGGTAAATAAAATGAAAAATCATTGGTACAAAAATGTTTTAAAAATTTTTCAATGTGTAAAATGTATGGAAAGGACTTTTTCCTAAAAGAAAAGTGACCGGGCTAATAAAGAGTTTAACTCTATCAAGTCACCAATGAGAACTGAGTTTGATGCACACTGACTGAGGCAGAGAGTATTATCCAATCAGGAAGTGGCTTCACGATAGCTTCACTGATTGGTTGAGGAAAAGTTTGGCCAATCAGGAAGTTTCAAGATATTGTCACTGATTGGTTAAAAAAACAGAAAACATTAGCCAATCAGGATGCTTCAAGATTTAAGATTGAAAGGTCAAGACATGCAAAGATTACACCGAAGTGTGAATTTAAACACCCGAGATAAAGGAAGACGATAGAGAAACAGAAGAAAAGATAGAGTTTGGACTCTTGTGTACATTATTGTTTTGTTATAATAAACATTCTTAATTAAATTCAATTATTTTGTTGCCATTTTTCTTAAAAATCAAGACAACTTGATTAATCTTAAACTAAAAACGATTAAAAACATTTTCTTTCATTTGATTTTTAGTTAAAAAACTTAAAACTTCCTTTGAACTACTCTTCCTTTTCCAGTCCATTAAAATTCGGGAACCGAAGGTAATTTTGTAACGACGAGGATTGGGTACGACTCGTTCCAGGCACCAGGCATGAACGAATGAGGGATATCCTTCATGTCTCTTTTTCTTCGAGTATTTTTTTCTGTTCCAACATGGCGGCGATATTTGGTTGTGAATGTGATCGTAGTCTCTCAAGCTTTGATAGACTACCGAACGTTTTGTATTTCATCATACTTTTTACTAAAATCTGAAAAGAAAATGAAAAAAATGATAATTAGCCACAAATTGCTGATTATAACAGAAAATTTCTAAACTCTTAACATTTTGGGAAAGAGCTGAGAGATGAGAGGTCTTCTCAAAAATAGACAAACATGGCGCATTTTGGTCTAGCTTCGGTACAAACATCTAATGTTCATCATGTCATATTAAGAGTCTACTCAAACCGTTCGACTAATGCCAAACGGCGACCACGACGTCACAGTACTGAACGATAAGATTCAGTAATCCCAAACCATCGCCGGTTTTATTTGTTCTACTCTCAAATAATGTATTCTTTAAAGGCCTTTCCAAGTATTTTTGGTAATTAGCGGCTAGCGTACGTCTAGCGTATGCCATTATGACGCTAAGTACCCATTGATATTGAGGCGTCCAGTGAGTAGCGAGTTTTCTTGGGCTTGCCTCTCTACTGCAACACTTCTCTTTTTTTTTCGTAGAAGAGTA
The DNA here is from genome assembly GCA_011800005.2 of Stichodactyla mertensii. NCBI lineage: Eukaryota > Metazoa > Cnidaria > Anthozoa > Actiniaria > Stichodactylidae > Stichodactyla > Stichodactyla mertensii. The sequence goes on along the minus strand of JAAAQI020032454.1, from coordinate 10,577 downwards.
TTTTTGCAATAAAACCTTTTAAGAATTGCTACATTTCAATGTCTACTTAGCCTCTTTTCCATTTCAAGGCAAATGATTAGCATAAATATTGAGAAAATTAAGGTTGCGGTTGGTTGCTTGGCAACGAGGTCTGTAGTTTTTGTGTTGCCTTACCAGTGTTTTTATCTTGGGTATCGTGCGTACGCTGTTTTTGATATCCTCATCAGTGATTTCTATGACTGAACAGTTTTCTTCTGTCGAAGGTAAAGGATCCCTTCCTCCTCGTGTCACCCAGGAATGCTCCTGTAAACATCATCATAAATGTGTTATGCAATATTTAGCAGAAAATTGTTATTCTCAAATAATTAGCAGTAGCACATGTTTAAGAGAGAGTTTTGACTGAGAGATGGTTCCTGCAGGGGCAGAACCAGATGACATGAAGTTTTAGTTACGCAATTAGCAATCATTGAAATATTGGTTATGTGGTTTATTGTGGAAAAGATAAAGAGAAAAATAATGTTATTTTTAATACTTTTAATTGAAATAAATTTATTCATGGTTTCACTTGATACCGCGGTACAACATTCCATGCTGTCTTCATTTTTGCAGGTGTATGTGTGTGTGTGATGTTTTCATGTGAATAAATTAATTCGAGTTTAATCTACCAACATCCCTCGCCATCACCGACAAATAAATCGATCGTAAAACCCTTACTTTTATTTCAGGAATTGTTATTCTTTCTTTGGGGTCTTTAATGAGCAGACGCAGTAAAAGATCTTCCAGTTTGGGGTTTATAACCGGGCTGAAATGAAAAAACAAATCATAGTAGTTCTTTTAATTCAGACATAATGTCTTCCCATTTCAGATCACGTGCCATTCCCTTGGAAAGTCTTGGAAAGTTATGGAAATTGATAATGCATTTTTCCAGGACCTGGAAAGTTTTGGAAAATTCCTTTTTCGACCACTGGGCTATGAAAAAGTTATGAATTTTTTGTCGGTTGTGCAGCTCCTACCTTGCAAAGAACTGTTTTAGTGTAATAATTAAAAACGCCGATGTTTTTTTTTTCCTTGCTGCAAATCAATGCCCACTGGCACTTTTGGTCAGCAGTTTTGGAAAAGTTTTGGAAAAGTGTTGGAAGTTTTCACCAAGGAATCTGTACGAACCATGGTTTTATTTCTTTGGTTATTGGTAACACTTGACAAGATAAGTCGATGTGGATGAACGTCTAACACGTAATCTTAAGGCTCGGACACACGATGCGACGTTGGCGGCGCCGCTGCTTGCAACAGGGAAATCGCACCGTGTGTCCACCCGTGTAACTGTTGCGCGCGACGTCGCAAAATTAGAAACGAGTTCTACTTTTACTTTTTCCCCGTGGCAAGCAACGTCACAGGCAACGTTATAACTAAAAGACACAGCACTCAGAAGGGGGTCATTCAACAGCTCACCTAGGGTAGAGTCGATACTGACAATATTTTAGACGAGTGGTGTGCACTGTCTTTAAAACTTAAAAGAAGTTAAGATTACTTACTCTTCAGGAAATTCTAGCCTGAAAAATAAAAGAAACGCAAAATCGTAAGAATAAATCTCGAGATGCTAGTCTTTAGAAACTTATAAGTAAAGTTTATAAACTCGCTCACTTTTCTTAGCACAAAAGTGATTCTTTAAGCAACTTACGAATTCGCCTTTCCGAAGTTCAAAGAATTAAGGATTGAGGACAAACTTTAACAAGTTAAAAAAAAAAAAAGCCGAACAAATTAAAAAGAAAATCCGAAGATAAAAAAAGAAAAATTCTGAAGTCATTAAGTAGCTATCGGTAGCCACCCATCCAAGTACTAACCCAGCCCAATAGGGCTTATTTTCACTCCCTTGAAAGCACAACGCATTAGACCACTCGTCTATCGCTTTCAAAGAATAAGCTTGACAATACAAGCGAGAACAATGCACCAGATAGACTCGATTATTTTGCTCTTTCAAATCCATGTGAACCGTGGTTAGAGCAAGGAGTTAGTCACATATGGTCTGGGGGCCGGCTAGCCTCTCCCCTGATGCTTCGGCAAAGATTCTCTAACCCCTAAGATGACGGAACGGCACTTAATTGCCGGTCAAGCTCGGAAATCCATACTGCGCCTCAGCTTTCAAGGGAATGTCTCGGGGGTATGGTTAGTGTGTTCACAGAAGTTTTGCATAAATTACCGTGGTAGACCCGGGTTCGAATCCCGAAATGATCACATTTTTAGTTTAACTTTTTTTCCCTTTTTCATTCTGTTTCTTTTTCTCTTTCTCTTTCTCTTTCTCTTTTTTTAATTTTACTTTATGTTTGTTTGTTTGTTTTGTTGTTTTGTGTGTATAGTTTTATTATCAATTCATCCAAAAAAATAAAAAAGTCTTCTTCATTTAGAATATTGTTTTCTTGGACACGTTTAAACATTCCTTCAAAACAATCCATAGATGCGACTCGAACTCAGTCCTCCGCTCGATTCTGGAAAAGCGAATGCAAGTTCTTGATCTTGTCTCCAAATTCAGCCCCACAATTTTGTGCGGCACGAGTTGCGCTGAATTTCGGAAAGGCGAATTACATCATCCTCACAGCGGAAGAGCATTTTCAGTTCTCCTTTCCCAGTCCCAATCCACTTCCGCCAGAAACCCAGGCTAGAATATTAACACCAACTATCATGCTCCTTTCCGTAGTTTTCCACAATTCTTTAGGATTTGCGCGCGCCAGCGAGGTCAGAGGACAAGAGCATTGAAAACTGATCGTAGTTTTGAGGAAATTCGTGCACTGTGTCTAAACAAGAATAGGAAAAGTTCTGTTGTTCTGAAATCCTATTTGGTAAATTCATTTACATCCTTCGTTCGCATTTTGGTCCACATTTGACAAAACGTTGTTTGTTTTCTGTTCAATTTTCGAAGTCTCCTTCATATACTTTGTCCCTAACCAGACCCTGACCTCGCTTGCACGCGCTAAATCAAGGAGAATTATGGGTAACTCTGGGAAGGTGCCTTTAACATAACAAAGCGAAATGAAATGAAATGCTTACTGCTGTGTTCGTATCTTTTCGTATAGCGCCATTCTGTTACCATCCTCGAAGGGACACTAGGATAAATTGAACCAAAGCGAATTCAAAATCCGTACCGTTTTCTTACTCCACAGGCTACCCAATATCTATAAAATCGACTTATCTTACCTTTCCGTAAACAAAACAGAAGAGAGTGATTCCCATGGCCCACACGTCCACTGCCTTCCCAGAATACTTGTCGCGAGTAGCTATAGCAATAACGATAAAGTGTGTCAAAAAATCTTGTCAGACAGGCAAACGCTTTCAACCCCATTTTGGTTTGATAACTGACTTACTTTGAAGAGATTCAGGTGACATGAAGGCAGGAGAGCCAGCGGTCTTGGATAAAAATGCATCATCACCATCAAATACGTCAGATACTCCAAAGTCGGCTATCTATACACAAAGATATGACAGATTGATACAGTTGAGCTTATCCATTTCCCTTTTTCTTTTTCAACTCATCCCTTTTTTCAATTCATTTCACTTTTCCTATAGGCCCCTTGTAGCACGTCAGAATGCAGCTGAATTTGAAGGGCAAGACAACAGGTTTCTGGTTCTCTGGAGTTGACATTCTTTTGTCTTGCCTCCAAATTCAGCTGCATTCCGACGTGCTGCAAGGGGCCTATTCACGAACTTTGTTTCTCTTTTCCACACGGACTTCTTCTAGTTCCCATCCCACCTCCTCGGGGCTCTCTTCTCTTCCTCAGGCCCTTTCTCTTTCTCCATACCTTTATTCTGCCGTTGTCCCCCAAAAGAAGGTTAGACGGCTTGATGTCTCGATGGACGATTTTATGATAATGAACTACAAAAGAACACACAAACATATAAGCTGTGATGTCGACGAAAACAGGATCAAAACGGAATGAATTTCTCCTAATAAATAATACTCACGATATTCTATTCCTAGTACCAAATCTCTAAAATGATTCCTCGCATCCTCTTGTGACAGCCTGGGGCCTGGAACCTCCATTACTTCCCTATATTGGACACAAAGCAAATTAAAAAATAAGATAAGGATAGGGGAATTGCTCTTGCTGCTGTGTGTGTGTATGTTTGTTTGTTTGTTTTTTTGTTTGTTTTGATTTTTTATTTGTCTTGAGTCGAAGCGAATGATAAATGTTTCTTTCGTTGTATGATGTATCAAGAAATCATCCAGAAATTTAAAGAGTCGTATATAAAAGTCAGAATTTTGCGACACAAGTCATAGCTTAACAAGTAGTAAAACTACTCCCTACTTTTTATCTGGAACTTGTGTCGCAAAAAATGCATCATAAGAGCATTGTACTGTGTAACACCGTTATGAATTTGTCTCGTAATACCGTGTAACAGGTCCTGTAGTGTTCTTAAATTTCGAGTAAAACAATCTCACTTACCCTTTGTCCATGAGCTCAAATACTGAAAGAGAAATACAAGAGTTATAGTTAGCTCCTAAGCATGTTTAAGTTACTCGAAGCAATGGTGAGCGAATCTAAAGTTAATCACTGACTTACCTAGATAGAGATTGTCTTCTGCTGGGTCATCCAGGACCTGAAAACAAAGCATGGAAGAGTTCTGAATGAGTACTAACAGACTATGCTAACCAATTCAGACTCAAGTCCTGTTCACGACATGATGGAATAGGAGAGAGCAATTGTCCTCATCATCGTTTCCTACCTCGTATAGGCGTACGATGTTAGGGTGGTCAACTTTCTTTAGTATGGCTATTTCTCTCTGTAGGTTTTCCAGCCCTGGATTCTTCCCGCGATCACCTGGCTTACCTAACAACACACAGAGACATATGGTTTTAAATACTGAAAAAGACAGATACACAGACGGACGGACAGACAGAGAGGCGGGCAGACAAACAGACAGCAGATAGGGAGACAGGCAGACGGACAGATAGACAGTACAGACAGACAGACAGATAAGCAGCAGAAAGGGAGACAGACAGTAATAGGGAGACAAAATGACGGACATAGAGAGACAGTAGTTAATAAGACAGACAGACCATACTTACGTAATCCTGCTTTTCGCATTATTCGCTTTTTAGAAATAATCTTCATAGCCTAGACATACAATAATTAAATATATAAGATGTTCATCAGCTATCTGTACTCAACACGAACCACACACAATGATGAGACTATCTTTAAATCCTAGCACAAGTTCCTCTCCCATTTTCTCCGACTTTCATTCACAGTCACTTGCCAAAAAGCACGAGTTTGGAGAATTTTACTTAACACAACAGTAATAAATCATAGGCGTCATACAATGCTGGATTCATTTTGTTAATGGTTGAAAATTCACTTTGATTTGGGGAAAATTCACGAACTTACATAATTCGATTGATCAAAATCCGAGTAACACAGCCTGACAACACCATAAGACCCCTAAAACAAAATCATGTAAAAACATTAGTACTATTAGTACTAGGTAAATGGTGCGTACGAGCCAGTGGGGTACGGGGGGAGTTAAGGCGGAAGGAACAGGTGATGCTTAGTCTCTCTCTCGGGCCGTTTTGATTTTGATCAAAAGAAGCTAAACGCGCCACGTCTAAAGTTGTCTGGCACGCAACTGAAATGTGAAGTAACTCTCTCACCTTTCCTATTTCATCCATTAATTTGTATTGATTTAATTGTGTAAAATTCTGAAAGCAAAAAGAATGCAAAAAATTGAATAAAATTCTCATTTCCATAAGTTACAGCAAACAACGTATGGAACATCGGGATCTGGATTGACAAATGGCTTTTGCAGTTATTAGAAGCAATGTGTGATTGGATAATGAGATTTTGAGCCTTTCGATTGGTTCAGATCAGAGACAAAGCCATTTGAGTGCCAAGTTTAATAACGATTCCTTTCATTCATTCACTCATTCGATCAGCTACTCACTAAAACATTTACTCACTCACTCACTCATTCATTTCATATATTAATCCACGCATTCATTCTTGCACTCATTCGTTCAATCCTTTTTTCAGTCAGTCACAAACATTCATTCATTCATTCATTCATTCATTCACCCATCCATCCATCCATCCATCCATCCATCCCATCCCATCCCATCCCATCCATCCATCCATCCCATCTTTTTGTTCATTTGTTTATGCATTCATTCATTCATTCATTTCTCTACCTCTGTTTCTTGTATCGAGACACTCCTCGACTCCACTGTAGGTGGTCTCTTCAACCTTGTCGACGAGTTGGATATCGTTGACCCAGAGCGTGACTCAGGGCTGTCTGGTTTACTCCGTACATTACTACCAGCATCTACAACCGTATTCTTGTTCAACAGATCAGGAGTCGCTGAACTTCTCCTCAACGATGCAAAACTCGCTTCAAGACCTGCTCCAAGCAACGCAGATCCCGATACCGAAGAGTTTGCTAATGACTGACTCCCCCTGGCGATAGAATCCTTTGTATTCGAGTTCCCTTGTGTGTCTGTTCGTATCAGGGGGGTCGTCAGTGCTTTTGCTGATTTGCCATCATTGATTAGTTCACTATTTCCATGAGATTCAACGTAGTTGTTAACATGAACTTTGGCGTTCTTCGTCTTGTTGTGACCATTTTCGTCCATTCCCTGGCGACTTCCTGGCCTGAAATAACAAAACGAAACGAGCCGGTAAGAAAATGAATTCTGTAATAACAATCTACAACTAATTGCAAAAAGGTTGTCATATAAAAATTACACTTTAGTAAATTAGTAAATTTACCAAATTAAATAAATTATCACTGATGTCAGACTAAGGCCCAGGTCAAACGTCGAACTTCACATGAGCCGAACTCATTGAAAACAGTGGAAAATAAGGCGGTCTTCTTTGATGTCATTTGGTTTGGCTCATGTGAAGTTCGACGTTTGACCTGAGCCTTAGGCTCGCACAGCAAGCTCTGTCAAGTTGTACACCAATGGCAATGTTCAAAAACATACTCTCATAATATCCTTGCATTTCTTAATTCGGTGACCATTCCAATTATCAACATCATCATCATCATCATCACTATGATCAACGTCATCACAATCAACATTATCATCATTATCGTTATCATCATCATTTTCAAAGATCCTACCCCTTGAACTAGGAACAATGACAGACACAACAGAGAAAAGACATGTTTCTGTAAATCTGATATGAAGGGAGTTTTGTAAGACAAAACCTTAATGTGATGACAAAAGATTTTGCTAGATTTTCTACAGAATTAATCAATTTTCCTAATCCTAGCTGACCTGTGAACTTGTGCTAATCTTGAATTTGTTGGGTATCGAATTTAAAGGCTTCGACTTTACCCAAAGGCCGGCTTTTGTCGGAGTTATACTTTATAAATTTTAAGCACATTTTGCGTCCCAAATACCTTTTTATTGGTAAAGATTCGATCTGTAGCTACAGAAGTAGTTAATAATTAATTTACCTGAAGGTGCCTGTTGAATTATTAAATCACGAGTGAAAATCGTAAAGTAAACAAAAAGTAATCTTTTCGAATCGACTGAACAGATAAAATTAAAATCAAAATTCTTAGAAATTTTGTAAACAATCAAGGGAAATAGACTTTGACAAGGTCTTTTATCTTATTGATAGTATTAATAAAAACTTTTTTATCATCAAAAAGGATACAAATTCTGATTGTTAACTTGAAAATATAAATTAGAAACAATTCGCAACGGGAATACGACCTATGCAAAGTTTGAAGCGAATGAATATCTCTCATAGAAGTCGAAAAGTTTATAACTGAGCTCGTAAACTTTGCAAAGAAACAGGGTTTGAGGTCGTAACACATTCCTTTACTCACAAAATGTCTGCTCAACTTTTCGATAAACCTTAAATTGTCGTATGAATCGCTTAAATTATTATTATTAATCAAACTGAGGTCATCTTTGGATTTCGATGAATGATCTGTTTCATAACCCGTCTTAAAATTTCATCTACAAGGAAGATAATTTGATAAGTACACAACTCGAACATCAAAATACAGTATTCCTAAAGTTTAGAATTATAGTTTGCGCCAGTTCTCTTTGTTAGCGACTACCAAAAAAGTATCAAAACATGAAGAACGAGTTTCTCTCTTGTTTACCTTCTGCAGAATAACCTTTGTGACAAACTCCTTATCTTCTTCATGTCGAGGGAAACACAAAGTATATCTAGTTCGAGGCTTCTTGCAAGAGTGTTTTTTTTTTTCAGCACAAAGTCACAGACAAAGGAGGAAACATTATCTTAAGTTCGCAGGGAGCACCGAAGGGGCTCTACGGATGAGAGGTTAATTCAATTTGAGCAAATAATTACAGCCGGCTGTGCTGCTCTTTCGCTCGTGGAATTTATGAATATTTTAATAAGTAAACCAAGGCTGACTAATTGTACAGCTAGTAAAAGGCAGGTCAGGCATGACCGATATAAGTGTTATTGATCAAAGACTTGGTCTGCAAGGCTAGTGTCTACCATACATCACAGTAATTAGTAACACCATCATCTTTATCATTGTCATTAAATTTATAAATGAAAAAGCAGGCAGTTTCCTAAGGATTGAAAGAAAAATTGAAATTGAAACTTTGTTTCGTTACAGCAGAATTACAGACACAAAGCTTGCTGTATCTTGGATCCTTGAAAAGGAAGGTTTTTCAAAAACTAAAATAAGAAAACTACCAAAAGAACGACATGAACACTAGCTGAATCGACAACACTAACACGGCTAACATCTGCAACAAATGTTATAACAAAGACGACAATGACATTTGAAGACGACTGACATTACCATATACCATCATCATCAGCATCACCATCGCCATCATTATCATCATCACCACCATCATCATCATCATCATCATCATCATCATCACGAAAATCATCATCTACAACAACGTCAAAACCAACTGCGATGTGTTTAAGGTTCCCAAATGGGACCGGCATTGAGCAAAGAACAGTTCACATATTCATCATGCATCCAAAGCTCAAACAAACGAACAAATAAACAAAAAAATGGCGTTTCTGCAGAGGAAACAAGGTAGAGAGCTTTGGCAAAACCCTCGATTTACTTTTGGTTGATTTTTATCTTTGGATCAGTCAATCAAATTCCGTGCCGATAAAACGTGATGAGCGTCTTGAACATCCAATTTCTATTCATATCATACGTCATGATATTGAAAACATTCCTTTACCCCCCTTCGAGAATGACATTATAAATTTATACTTACATTACAATTTTTAGAACATGTCAAAAAATTGGAGCAATTTTGGATAAATACTGGATTAGAAGTTGCAATATAGCGTAATTTAAAACAGTCTTTTGTTATGTTTTCTTTTTAGTAAAAAAGAGATAAGATTCGGTTTTCATTCTGTTTTCTTTCTTAAAATCGAATATTAGAAAAGTCCAACATGGGAAAACATGGTTAAAACGATCAAATATTAATGATACTTCGCTCCGCTAAGAGTTTATATTTTATGAATGAGGTAAATTTAATGAAAAAAGAAGTGCTCGCGAATGAAAAAATAAACACAAAAATTGGTACCAAATAGAAGATAGTTTTATCACTACACGGAAATAGGCTGTTTAACTTGGTGTTTGGTTTTCTACTCAGTTACAAGTATGAAATTCTCAATGCAAGTTTCTTTGTATTTAGGAGTGTTTTGAAGACACAATTACCTTTAGCCTCGACGAAAACAGACGGCAAAGTTCTTGTTCAATTTCAGCTAAATAACGCCAAAGCAACGTAAAGTTTTCGTTATTTCCTCGTTTTCCAAGTCAAGAAATTATTCCTTCTGGTGATAATAACTGCTGGAAGGCCGCGTTTCGGTAGTCAAATCCCACTTAATTCAGAGAAAATAGTCCTAAAATGGACGCTAGAGGAAGTAATTATAAGAATACTTATCGTTTATAACCACAATAAAAAATTTATAGCAAACTGGTCGCTGTAGCGAACACGACACCTTGCTCTAATTTGGCTTCGCTTGAGAGGAGAGCTTTTGTTTTGAGGAAGTAAGTCTCTATTTCAGTAGACTGCAATTTGAATACATTCGAACTTCAAAAACAATAGAAAATGTAAATATGTTTGTACAAGTGTATAGGTGATTTGATTGCTAGGAATATAACTTTTCAGATCTCAATCATGTATCTCAAAAACAAGTGGAAAAAATGGTGCAAAACGATTAAGTATCTGAGATAATTAGAGAATTAGAAATGTTTTGATAAACAAAAGGATTTCTGGGTATCACATTGAGAGCAAAAAGTGATGTGAAAAAATAAAGAAAGAGTAACTTTTACCTTGACTCTTCTTGTACAAGAAGTGAACAACATCAACTTTTGTTTTTCATCGTATTATTGAAAAAGAAATATAATATTTCTTTTCAAAGCAGTATTCGAAAGTTTACCTGTTTTGTCCGTATTCCGGCATAAGACGACAGAAGTAAGGAGCAGGGTTCGTACAGGATCCCCTGTGAGAATTTTCAAACCTTTTCCAAATTTTTCCAAAGCCCTTTGACTCAAATTTCCAAAGCCACACAAAAATAAAGCCAAATTTATGGATCTGAAACATTCAACATACATTTACCAATGCAAAACAATACGTACACCAC
>JAAAQI020032343.1:0-18829 GCA_011800005.2 Stichodactyla mertensii | reverse complement strand
ATAATCAACTCAATATTCGAATAATGAAATCATTAATGCAGTCTAGAAGGGCACGCTTCATGTCCTTTGACTGTAAAAATTATAAAAAAGACAAAGACAAATTGGATAAAATTGAGATGCAAAAGAATCAACTGCAAAATTTATCTTAAACTTTTTATCTGATTTTCAAAAATTTCTGATGAAAAATGGCTAAAAAAAACCATATATCTTGTTAAAGTAATATATTTTGAAGTTTCCTGTCATCTCCTATGGTTTTACTATTTAGTTTTCAACGCGTTCTTAGTTTGATTGAGTTTAGTTCAGTTGGTGTTATCGCTACACGCTTGAAAGCATCAATACCTAAACAAATGCGTAATATCTCAAAAATGCAATCTAGGTATCTTAAATGTCGGTTCTCCTTAGAAATTCAGTGAGGATTTTCTTTACTCAAATCTAAAACGCGCGGAACAGTACTTCTTGAAGTTAAGATTTTCTCTATAATTAGTCTTATCGATAAATTAGTTATCAACTTCTTAAACCTAACATTTTCTTCAACTAGTGTGAAAGTTTTCTGTAGTGCATCTAAAATTAGTAATATTTTGAAAACTTGAAATAGGGTGTTTACTTTAGAAAAGAAAACGATCAAAAGATGAGAATTTCTATGGATAACATCTGAAAAAATTAATGAATTTCTATGGATAACATCTGAAAAAATTAATCTAATGGTAATTTTCTACTAGTGGTTCTTATTTTCTTTTTCGAATAATGTTACAGATAGTAGCCTAGTTTCAGGGTTCGTGTAATGCTTGACCTAACTTTGAACTGCACGCGAGACAGTAACTAAAAGATGTCGATTTCGATATATGTCTTTGGTGAGTGAGAGCTACAAGTTGCACTAGATCATTTTCTTGCATGTACTGTAGAGCTTACCCTAGTGTCAAGCACACAGCCATTAGGCTCTTTTCCAGGCACAATGAAAAGAGATTTTTATGAACGTATAAATTTATCAAAAGCCTGCATACAACTGAAATGGAATCCAGTGATCCTGATTGCTACTGATTTCCACTTATCTGAACTTAATCTAATTTAGAGGCCTTATTGCTAATGTGATTAAGAACTCCAATCGTATGAAAAGACTAAAGTAGACGATAACTCCATAAGTGATAAAAATTACAGTTCAAACACAGGATCAGGGTAAGTTCTTGCACTTCAAACTTGATCGCTTCAGTGACACTTAGCTCTAAAACAAAGGTTAAAGTATAATATAATACCACACAGGTGAAGAACAGAGGTAATTGTGCTGAGGTAGTGAAAGTGGCTTGGATTATGACAGAATCACTGGCACGAAAAAGCTGTTCACTGAACAAGATCACTACCAAAACGTGCTCTTTATATCTCTATGACAAACCGTGGTTCGATTTGCAGATATTGGTGTCAATTATTTATAAAACGTCTGACACAATTCTGTGCTCATTCTATATCATTTTTGCAATGATTTAACTTACCTTTCAAGTATTCTAGGATGTGGTTAGTCGAGCTATCAAAGTCGAGGAATCGCTCTGCTTCGATTAAGATGACTCCTCAGCCGTTAACAATGTCAATGTTTTGGTTTGAGCTGTTTTTTTAGTGAATCAAGTCCATTCACGGTTTGCCGGTACGTAGTCCAATTGGCTTTCGAATTGACGTCACCTGTTGAAATCAACCTGCTTGTTGACTACCGCTTATCATGGTCCACTTGATCAATTCTTTCTCCCTGTAAAGGATTCCGGATTTTGGAATCCAAGAAATTTTTGGCCTTGCGTAGAATCCTGAGTAATCCAAGACGTGGAATCTACCACCTAGAATCTGGAATATGACATCACTTGAACTTCGGGGGAGGGGTGGGTAGTGGTTGCAAAATCATAGAGTGAAGTCTAACCCCATAGACATCAATGATATCACTGAGTCTCTTTTTCCTTTTATTCTCTTTTTATATTTCAACCGAACCCACCGTACCATGGTATCGTCGGAAAAATTCGTATGATGGTGCCACCCACAAGCACAAAGGAATGTGCATTGCTAGTTAGACTAGATGTAAAGATTGGGAAGCAGAAAATAGGAGTTCAAAATCGAATCCAAATTGAATATAAAGGTGGAAAGGATAAAGAAAAGTTGGACGAAATTATTCTTAGACGAGTTTTCTATAAGAGGAATAGATTTTGGAAATTTGTGTGAAAAAATCAAAGAGAAGTGCGACTTTTTCCCACAATTTTTGGACAGTGTTTAGTACACATTCCTTTGTCGGTTTGTGGGCGGAGTCGCAGGTGTTTGTGGGCGAGCACATTTTACGAATTTTTCCAAAGAAAGCATAGTTTGGTGGATTCCGTAGTATTCTCGTATGATTAGGAGCTGCAGTTACATATTATTTACAAAAAGAAACATGTTTTATACAAAACCAGTTATACAAGACTGGTTTATATTTCAATCTGGTATAGCCAGTCAATAATCTAGCAGGCAATCCATTCAATAAATCTGTACAAATGAACTTAACTGTGCATGCACTATAATACTATCATTAGTAAAATACTTATTAACAAAACTTTGTTTTAATGGTCAGGCAAAAGAAGATATATGCAAAATATGTAATGTATAATATATTGAGAATAAGGCGATGCAGTTACTTAATTACAATGATTAATTCTAATTAATCTTCATGGTAATATTTACGATTTTGTCCCGTTCTGCTCCCCAAAAAACGCAACGCATTATGGGGATGTGAAAGTGGCGAATACCTATTTCAAAGTCTGCTAGTAAGCTAACCCTTCCCGCTTATTGGTGAAAAACAGACAAAATTCTCACGTGGTTTCCTTTTTCGTATTTTTGTTACTTCTTCCTCGCCTTCACGTTTTTGAAAGCCATTCAATATGGCGTAATAAATTACGTGATTATTACCATGGAAACGCTTTTCTCTGTGACTTGTTCGCGGTTCACTCGTAAAAATATGCATTTGAGTGACAGAAAAAGTCACAGAAGTTTCAGTCGTTTCGAACCACCAAGCGATTTGCACGAAGCCTCGCCTTCATGCATCTTGGAAGTGGGCTTTTGGTAGTGGAAACCTACGAATCATCTGTTTTTCCCGGCATTGAACACAGTTTCCATAAAGCCAATATACCAAAATCTTCCTTCCAAATTTAAAAATTTCACTTTCACTTTTACTAAATCTTCTAGATAAATCTAGACTATCTTCCCATGAAATTAGCAAATGATGAAGGCAATAATTGGCTTAAATGCATAAGAAAAGAAGCATACCAGTAAATACCATCCGATGTAGCATTCCCTATTGATAATCCCTTGCCAATACCCGACAGCATGGTTCCTACTGTGGATGTAATATCATACCATACTCTGACAGGGGCCATTACTTTATGCGCAATATCATGAGACTTCCAGTGCGCGTAACAAGACACTAACACACCGTCCACAAGCATTGTCCCATGTCGTGTCATGGGCGCGTATAGCCCATTATCTTGGCTGGTGTGTGCTCTTATCACTCTTTTATAAGCATCCTCTTGGTCAGATACACGCACAAAATCACTAGGAATAACATCCTCAGCATAAACTACCGTCATGGCCTGTGGTTGGTCCGTTTTTGCTGTATAAATCAAATGACGAGCGGACAAGACAACTTTTTTGCCGTCTTCTAATTCAAGAACATGGTAGAATCCTTCAGCTTTTTCACCCTTGTGAAGGAATGCGATGACCTCAGTGAATATGATCTGATTGGTTGTCATGTCTATGGTTTGGATTTGATCACCAATTTTAAGGTTCTTCATCGATGTATGGAAGCCATTCTGAAGCTGAACTTGTGCGCTGGCGGGAAAACACATGGTGCGGGCTGGACCACAATTCTTGCAGGGCTTGGAACCTACAATCAATGGATAAAAGTCAGCGAAGGCTAAGTAGTGGTAGAATATAAAAAAGCAGGAAGAAATAAATACCGTGTAAGTCCTGAGTGATCTTTTAACTTCATTATTTCGAATGTGATGGACAATTGATTTTCTGAGCGGATCTTTGCCCTCATATGCGTTCTCTCTCTACTATCTTTTCCTTCTAGTGCACATGCTCTCTTCCCCACACAGGAAGCCCGGAGTTGAGTAGAAAAAGATACGAAATGCCTTCAGAGGCAACGGTGACTGGATCGCCGAGTTTGGTGGTAAAGGTGGTAAACCTTTTTCATAGATACGACAGGATGGTTTGGGATAGTGGGCCAATTAGATTAATCAATCATCGAGAAAGCTCCAAAGGTAGTCTAAGAATCCAAAGTCCAAACATTTGTCTTAATTGGGGTGCCTGTGTTACGAGGAACGCCTTTCAGGAAACACGTCGCTAAGTGAAGTCCTGAAGTCCGTACTTGGTACGTGAAAAATCATGCTAAATCATGCTAATAAGGTAACAAAAACAACTTCTGTTGATGCAAGTATCTGTAAAAGGTCACAACGAACAGTAGAGTTGATATATTTCTGCTTTGGTAAAGAATCGTAACGCTAGTTTAATCGATTTTCGTAATTTACGGTACGGTAGCCTGCAGACGTCACGTCGACATGTCCATACTCAGTTCTACATATACTCGCTTAACACTCTTCCTGGTTTGTGCGTTAGTCATAGTATTTTATATTCTTCGTTTTTACTCATTGTCATCTTGGAACTACAGCTCTTTACTGCCGAAACATTCCACGAAAACTGAAACAAATTTACCAATTCTTAGAATCTTATGCTTCGGGGATTCGCTCACAGCTGGAGCGAAGCAGAGAGAGGATGAGGATCCATCTCACTTTCATTCATACTCAAAAACTCTTCGCGAACTTTTCGAAAAGCATTTCTCAGCAAAAAGACTAAGCTTTCAAGGTAAATCTCCTGTGAGAATTCAGACTGAAGGCGTACTTGGAGAAAGAGTGCACGGTTCAATGAAAAAACGACTTTATGGCTTGTTGAATAATAATAATATCACCTACGATTGGGTCATAATACTAGGAGGAACAAATGACCTAGACTTTTTTATGAACAACCCTGAAATAGCTCCAAACAAGACCAGTATCTTAGAAGCCTTGCTTGAACTACATGACTTGAGTCATGCTTTTCTTGCTAGAACTATAGCAGTCTCGATTCCTCCCAGGAAGTGCGAGAAAACATCGCGATGTCAGCCGTACACAGACGCTCGCCATTATATAAACAAAGGTCTCACAAAATACTCAACAATGAGGAATGGAAAGACTTTATATGTCGAAATAGCAAGTGAACTGAATGCTGATGAGTACTGGAGTGATGAAGTTCATTTTACAGACTCTGGTTACGATAAAATAGCGAATATTATATTTGATAAGCTTTATAGGAATATTTGGTGATTTGTATTGCTGCGTGGGCGTCCTGTGGTTTTGATGTGGCAAGTAGAGGAAGTCATGAAATCTTGTGAATTTCATTGGATTGTTCTGAGGGTGTATGAAACATGACTATTAGACGTTTGTCTCACTGCAGGAAATATAGGAAGTGTTGTATCCAAAAATGTTGAAATCCTAGGCCTAGGCAAAATTTATCGTTTTTGGAAGAAAATAATTGCATGACAGATAAATCCTGGGGAAGTATACATTATTTAACGGGGTGGGGGTGGGGGATGGGCTGGAGGAATTACATTTAACAACTGTGTTAAAGTTTCCAGCCCTCTTAGAGACCATTCATAATTTAAGTTGGGGGGAGGGGGGGTGGAGGAGAAATTGTTTTTTATCCCAAATTATTTCCAGATCCCTACTCAATAGCACCCATGTTTTTTAGGTACCCTCCCCCCCCTTCAATCTTTTTATTTGATTTAAGGGCCCCCTTTCTTACATAATACCCAAATGGTAATAACAAATAACATTTTCTTTACTTTACCGTTCTTATTCACTGTCACTTCAGAATGTGCCAACTACATAATAATCATCTGAGAGTGATTCGTCATCTTAAAAGAAACTTGAAGATCCCCCCCAAGGTCATCTTTTAGCATTTTAAGGCCCCCCATATTCCATCCAAAAAAAATTGAAGGCCCCCCAATTTCTCCTCCACCCCCCCTCTAAATTAAATTATGACTGGTCCCTTATTAACTTTGGATTAAAATTATGCCCCCCCCTACCATTATGCAACTGATAAAACCCTAACTCCTCAGGAATTATTACAGGAAATCAAAGATGACGCTCGCCTTTTGGCTGGACAAGAATTAGTTGACCCAGTCCTTAGTTCCTCCGGACCACCCACCCCTGTAAGAAAATGAATCTTCACGATGAAGGAATGGGAAGAGGATAAAGACGAATGGATCCACAACCAGAGAAACAAAAGTTGAATGAATGGCCGCGGGTCAATTTTATGAAGCCATTTTGATGTTGCATTTTTGTTTCAAAATATTTTTTTTCTAGCAAGGGCTGTAGTTACTTACGTTTTCCAACAAATCTGTAGACATAGTTCGAGCCAGATTTGCCAACCCCGTGATGGCAATCAGTTGATGGCCCGTCTCGTGAGTACGTTTTCTCGGAATCCTTTCCACTCCAGCACTCGCCATTTGCCTGGATACCAAAAAATCCAAAACCCATTTCATCGGCTTTTCTTGCACAAGCTAAGATCGTGTCGTTGAAGTTTTCTCTTTTCGAGGCGTTCTCGCTGTCGTCTCGGAAGTCGGCGATTAGTTTCGGAAGAGGTCGGGGCTCCATGTAAGAATCCCGAAAGCATCCGACCGATTTGATGTCTGAAAGAATGATGAGCATGAATTGGTTGACACTATAAAAGGATTGAAAGCAGCAACAGAAGAAAATGTCTCTGCAGCAACAGCGAACGACGAGAACAACTACAACAACAACTACAGCAACAACAGAAATTAACTACGATAGCAACTAGTACAAATAAAACAGACACTTTCTTGTCGATGGTGAGGTTAAATGGTTGACGAAAAGACGTTTTGAATTGCTACAAAAATAAATTGTCTAGACTGGGCAAGTAAACTAGTATGGACTGCGTCGGTGTATAGATAACAATAAGCTATAGATAGGGAATGATTGTTGAACACCGTATCGAAAAAAGATATTTAACTTTACTGATGTTTTGGACGCTAGTCTTTCATCGGACTGGAATTATCATTTTTACTATTACATGTTATAAAATAGCTACTAAGAATCGCTTTCTGATTGGCTGAGGCGCGTGCTTTATGAGAGCACACAGCACGCGCGTTTTCACCTTGGTATTTTATAAAAGAAATAGAAAACTTGCTCGCTGAGCTGTGTGCAGTTATTAAGCACTTGCGTATGGGCAGAACACTCGAGAAGTGTTGAAGCACTCGGCTAGGTCTTGTGCTTTAACACTTCTCTCGTGTTCTGTCCAAACCCGCGTGCTTTATAACTGCACACAGCACGCGCGCGCGTTTTCTATTTCTTCATTGCTATTTTACTATCCTGTTATTTTTAGTCTATGCCGATATACTCACCAGACATGTTTACAATCTGGGTACTCTGCTTGGTAGCGGTTGTTTCAGTAGTAGGAGTAGGTGGTGTAGTCGGATTAGGTGTTGTAGCAGGAGAGGTACTTGTTACATTCGAGTTCCCTGAGGGATTTTCTGAGCCTTTTTGACCTGGCGTGACTGGTTGGGTCGGTTTAGTTGGTTCTAAGGGTCCTGGACCAGCCGGTTGAGGGGTTTTAACCGGATTACTTGGCTGAATTGGACTGACTGCTAGGGTTGCTGGCTGTGATGGTAGAGTGGGACTGTTTGTCGGTGGGGTGATGTTTGCGATGGTCACAACTAAAGATGATCAAATAATTGGACGTTTTCATGATGGCGTCATTTTACTACCACTACCAGAATGCTTTGTCAAAATAATTTCTTATTCAGATTTTTTTACTCTTCTGGGGGGAAAAGAGACAATCGGTAAAATTTGCTTTACAATAAAAGCCACTCAAAGCATTCTAGTTTCGGCAGTAAATTATACCATCATGCAATGGCCTGTTTGGTGAAATGCCGTTACAGTTTTCTTGATATTAAGATCAGGAAAGTCTACAATGATAATTCCTTTGCCAGCAACACTATTTACCATACTATTTAAATAGCTGCAAATGTGTGTGCAGTCTTTTCATCATCTATAGCTTATATAGGTGTTAAGGGTCGATGATGACAAGACAGAAAAGGAAATTATCAGAAAACGAAGTTTGATTACTGTCATTTGACCATATTTTTTTGGCTAAAATTCCCGGCGAGGATCGGGATTCTTAATCTTTAATTGCAGCAATTGTGACATATCTTTAATCTGAGTCAGTTATAAAAAAAACTTATTACCAAGCATGTGTCGTAGACAGCCTGCAGCAGGCGTATATTACCTGTATTAACACTTTGGTTAACCTGTGGTCCAATGTTGTACCACGTGTTATCTGGTCTTGCAATGACTAGTAATCAAAAACAAGTTGTTAAATGTAGAAGGTCAAATCAAAGATAAAAAAAAAAAATCTTCAAAATATCGCCTTTGTCGTCTAAGCCCTCATTATCAAGTGTTATCGAATATACAGAAAAAAGACCTTGTTAAAATGTATGCCTTGACTCTAAAGTTGATTTCCGCTTAGGTTTCAAAACGTCAGTCATCACCAACGCAGTACTTCCTGAAGACCATATTCTCACCCGGACGATCCGCACTCTACAATTGTATACCTTTTTTGATAAAACAAACAAGGCGCAATTTATGCTCCAGATGTGTCAAATAACGTATAACGTATGATGAAAAATGGACACTTGTACTGAAAGTAGATCAGCACGATCATTATCTTTGAAAGGGATTACAGCTTTTTAATGGTGTTACATGATGTGAAGCATTGCACGCAGCCTGGTGGACATCAGAAGGCGAAAAGAAAAAAGTTTGTTCAGAAGAAACCATCCTTCCCAATGATAAACTTAAACTTCCCTGAGACAAACTCAAACTGAATTATTTATTAGAATCACAGATTAGATTAAAAATCTTCCAACCTGGAGAAAAACTCCAAGCGATCACCATGACAGCCAAGAATGAGACACTCTGAAACTTGGCAGGAAAGGTGTTTGATCGATTATCAGTCATTTCGTGGGTCACCTGCAGAAAATGAAATTTTAGACTTTACAACAAGGACATAACTTTAATATGGTCTTGAATTTCAGCATAAGATAATCGTATTAATCATGATGTAACCCTGCAACCTAAGATTTTTGTTTTCCTTAATAATTTTAAAATTGCTAATGAAATTTTGAGACCTCATTATTATTTGCGCCTGCAAATAGATAAAATATCTTTTGCTCTTTTATTTATTTATTCTAGCGTAACAAATAAAAGAATCAAAAATTGATTGACATTTTGATTCGTTCGGTTCACGATTAAAACACATTTGTCAGTATATGGTCTAGAGGTCACAGCATGGTCTACTACACCCATAAGTGTGTATTAGGTAATGACACTTGAATATTATACGCTGGAACATGAACAAACCGATATGCACTGGACTGTTAAGACTCGCACGAATTTCTGCCACCCGAGGCATCGTGTACCATGACATTAACTATATTGTCATAAATATTTCCAGCATGACCTGACTCAATCAAGTATTTTTGCCCATTTGAAAATAAAATAGAATTCGTAGTTTTGCCAGTTCCCCTCTCCCACCCCAAATATTCTTAGAAAATGGAAGTACAAGCAAGATGTCAGTAGTTGGCTAGTCCAACTGGTGGTGTATTCTGTAGATCAAGTGCTTATGGAGAAACCCAGAAATATTGGATGCAGGGCGTCACCCAAGTTGATTGTTGTTAATAGAAAATAAATAGCAGAACCAAATCGATTAATTTTTCTTGATTTCTCAAAGAAGTATTCTGTTTGATGAAATTCATTTCCCTTTCCGCCCATAAATTGGTCGTCATGTCTCCTGCAGTTCGCTTTTCGCATGCAACGAACCTTAAATAAAATCCACGAAAATGTATCCTAGCATTCCACAGAGCAGATCGTTTCAAACGAGTTTGGAAATGATGCTAGATAAG
This sequence comes from Stichodactyla mertensii, assembly GCA_011800005.2. Lineage (NCBI taxonomy): Eukaryota > Metazoa > Cnidaria > Anthozoa > Actiniaria > Stichodactylidae > Stichodactyla > Stichodactyla mertensii. The sequence goes on along the minus strand of JAAAQI020032343.1, from coordinate 8,814 downwards.
TTTACTGACAAGAGCGTAGTACTATTGTTCTGCTTTTGCCGTGAATCAAAAACTATATTCATAAAGATATTCAATCTTTTATCGGGATCTCTCGGTGACTGAAGTTTTGGCAAAGACATTGAACCAAATTGGCGCCTGATTTCTGCTTAGTTTCTATCCAGGATTAGCCGGCCGATAGGGATGTTACGTCTCTCAGTTGTGCCAAACAGAAGAAAACGCAACATGACGCAGTCAAAACAATAACGATTATTGTTTTATTCACGTCTTTTTGGCAGTCAAAACGGACGATTGAATTTTGTCGAGTTACTCGACATCATTCTTTACAAATACGGCAATTACAGAAGACATAGAAAATTTGAAATGAAACTATAAAAGTTACTAAAACCACTAGTTATCCAAAACATGATGGCACAAAGCTATACTTACAAAGACTGACACTTCGCAATAGAAATTTTTGGTGTTGTCTAGCTTTACAGCAGTGGGTGGTACAGGCTCCGAGGAAAACACAATGCAACTTGCGACGCCAATTTGCTGGCACTATAGTAGCTTGATTAAACTTGTTAGGTAATGTTTGTCTATATTTCTAGGGGGTCGATTCGTATTGTCAGTAGTGTGTGTGTGTGTGTTTGATACATGTTTTTAACATAAGAACATTGAGTTCACGATGCGAATTAATAATGAAGTCAAAGCAAGTGAAGCGGTTGATTGAACAGCGATGCCACCTGCAGTGGGGAAAATGATCTCTGACAAAAGCAAAATTTTTCGAAATTGTTGTTACGGATGTTACGACTATAAGAAGTGAACAGCCTTTTGATAATCTCTGCACTGCCTCCTATAAGAGAGAGGTCATTATCGGCTTAGAGATCGGAGGATTTAGAGGGGTAATCACAAGGTTTGGTAAAGAATGTAGGGAGGATAGCGAAAGGATGACAACCGGTAAGGGGGATCACTTTACTCCATAAATGTGTGAGAAAATGCGATCTATAGGGAGGGGGATCAATAAGGTCTTTTGGTGCCTCAGCTAGGGATTTTTTTGGATTCATAGTCATAAATCCTCCAACTCCCCCGACTGATCCCTACGATATCCTATTTGATCAACACTCGAATCAAATCACACAAATCGTGTATATATTCATTTTTATGTTATTCATAAGAGAAAGATACTTGACAGATAATGGTTTGGGGTTTTGATAATTAGGGAATTCTAAGTAAAGTGTTAAAGAGCGTTTGTCAACTGCCTGAAATATCCTCGCCTGGGTAGTGTTCTAGTGTTCTAGCGTTCCCTTTTACCTTCCCTTCTCTTCCCTAGTCCCTAAGCCACATAGGTTCTAAAAATACCCTTCCAAAGTTCTCCTATGAGCACCCAGTTAACTAGGTGTGTCAACAGAATTAGCTCATTTTTTCCAATTATGATCATTTTTGATTGTGCATATAGTCATTTTGGTAATAATTTTTCACTTTGAAAACAACAAATGCTCCGATTGCGCGCGTCTGCACCGCAGATGGTTAATGTTTAGCCTGAAATATAGAGAATTTTTAGGAGCCGCAAAACCCAAAGTTTTATTTTACATTTTGAAACACAATTGCTTCCCCCTGCCCTAAAAAATACCTGGTCAGTCTGTTAGTCAATTTAGTTTTTGGCCAAGGAATATCACAGACTGGAATAAAATAAATTACCACTAGAGATCATAGAAAAGCCAGCCTTTTCAAGTCAGCCACCGACAGTTATTATTTAATTAGTTTCATATTATTTATGTTTCTTTCGTTGTCGTTGCTGTTATTTTTCTTGTGTTACGTTACTTATTTATATCATTTATGCGTTACGTCACTATTTTGAAGGCTAATAATAGCCCACTTTCCATATTTTGTTTAAGTGATTTCACATAAATAGATCTGAGTCGAGGCTCCGGAGATACAATGAAATAATCTTAATTATTCTTTTGTTTCCCCGGATCCCCGATCTGGATCGTGTTAATTGTGATCACTCGACCAAAATATCAAAAAGTAGGCTATAGTAGATGTGGTCTATCGCATCAATTTAGTTTTAATTAAAATTGATGCCGGTTAGTTAAATGTTACTAGTATTGTGACTTTAGCTTGGGAAGGTCCTTTGTGTCGGTCTGCTCTTTTCTCGGTGATCCAAGATGGCGACCTTCCTTTGTTCCCTACGAGAAGCCATGAGCTTCGATAAGAGACAGCAGTAGGGTTAACAGCACCGACAGATCGTAGAGCTGCTTCTGCATCTCCAACATATTCCTGACCACTGTCCTTTACTGCGATAAGTACAATACTGTCATAAGGAAGACCGTTCAGGAAAGTCTTCATCTGGCGTCCTGCAGATCCATCGTCATATGTGTCGAAGTTAGCTCTCTTCTGATAAGCTCCAAACTTGTCCAAGACAACGATATTGTGACCTCTTCTCTGAAGAAATACAAAGCAAATGCTGTCAGAAACTAATATTCTTGAGTTCTTTTTCTTGACAGAATACCTTGTCGAGTTTCCTCCTCTTAAGCACTACGCTGTTAATAATAGTCGTGGTTCGATTAACCGTAGAGAGAGAATTTACGAGTTATACTACTAGTAGAGTGACCTAAAGCAACTTTTAAACTAGTGTTGCTTAGAATCTTTCAGTGTTGGTAGAGTATCAGACCTTGTTGTGATTGCCCGATGTATTTATTCCAGAAAATTATCTCTCCCAACGGATTGTACCATCATGCTATTCATGTCTGAATAGCAGTTTTGGTGGCTCGACAAGTTGGTTAGATGTTGATGGACTTACATTGGGACAGTACTCCACATTGTTCACTTTAATTATACATGTTCCACATCCCACTCGTTTGCCAGGGTTATCATTACATCCTTCTGATTGGACGAAAATGCGTAGATAATGCTGGACTGAAAGAAAAAGCAAAGCTTTAATTATACTAATTTTCACGAGCATGGTAATGTCATCAGCTGTCAAAAAATCATTCAACAACTACGCAATTATCAACCCTTGTGCATCATTCACCATGAATCCTGAAGCATGAAACATGCACTATGCATCATAGGAATTCATTAAGTATCATTTTCATGAATCATTCGTCCCTCATGCATCATCCACCCATCATAATTATCATCTATCACGCATCATGCATCATCCATCCATCTATCATCCATCATGCATCATTCGTCCATCATGCATCATCCAACTATCTATCATCCATCATGCATCATCCGTCCATCTAATCCATGCGTCATGCATCATCCATCCATCCACCATGCACCATCAATCATGCAACATCAATCATGCAACATCAATCATGCAACATCAATCATGCATCATCCGTCCATCCATCCACCATGTATCATGCATCATCCATCCATCATGCATTACCCATCCATCAGTCATCATCCATACATCGTGCATCGTCCATCCATCCATGCATCATCTATCCATCATGCATCATACACCATTATTATCATCATCCATTAACGTTACCAAAAGAAACTGTATCAACTTACCCGCAAGATCAAAATATTGACTTGCTGAGCCAAAATCATTGTTAGCTTCACACGTGTATCTCCCAGCATGTTCACTCGATATATTGGTGGTCATTAAGGTCAAACCTCCCTTAGCGTTACGATCTACTGATGTTAAAACCTTGCTTTTGAATTTCCAAACAAGGCTTGGTTCTGGAATGCCCTTCGCGAAACATGTTCGTAAAAGGCTAGCACCTTCATCTAAAGTGAGCTTGGATCCCTGGCGAGGTTCCATTGACGTAATCCAAGGCGACACTGTTGGAGAAGTTATATTATTATAGGCATTGTATGAGGAACTATTTTATTTTAATCTATTGGTGCAAGGAGGAAAAATGAAAAGAAAACTGAGTAGACATAATCTAATACACCAGATACAGCGTGCAACTGCTGCGTGTAACGTTGCATGCAACTACGTATTTCCACCGTGTGACCACCTCTGTAACGGCAATGAAAGTACAATCGTCATCCACTTATGTGACGTTCCACGTTCAAAATTTCAAAACGTCTGCAACGCTGTTGGTAATGGTGTGATGTTTTAAGCCTATGAAATTTGAGTTTTAGTGTACCGCTGAGAAGTTGTTTAAAAATGTTGCACCGTGTGACATCCCTCCATAAACCTATTACCATTAATGTTATACCGTGTGACATCACTCCATAAACCTATTGTCATCAATGTTACACCGTGTTACATCCCTCCATAAACCTATTACCATCAATGTTATACCGTGTGACATCACTCCATAAACCTATTACCATCAATGTTGTACCGTGTGACATCCCTCCATAAACCTATTACCATCAATGTTGTACCGTGTGACATCCCTCCATAAACCTATTGCCATCAATGTTGTACCATGTGACATCCCTCCATAAACCTATTACCATCAATGTTACACCGTGTGACATCCCTCCATAAACCTATTGCCATCAATGTTACACCGTGTGACATCACTCCATAAACCTATTGCAAGCAATCTTGTACGCAACAGTTGCTAAGTGTGTCCAGGAATTTAGAGAAAACGCATTCGCACTTAACATTGTTGTGTTATATTGTCCTTTATAAAGAAACAGGTAAATAAATGGTCAGGAAAGGAAGGGAAAATACAATATAGGTTAAGACAAGAAAAGACAGAAAGCAAAAAGAAAAAGAAACTAAAAGCGTTACCTGGATCTCTGACAACCAGAAATGTCGTAACTTTAACCTCACCAAGAAGGTTTTTCGCTGTTGCTTGGTAAAGACCAGCGTCTGTGAACTGTACTGTCTCGATAACAAGATTGCCAACTTCTTTTCGAAATCGATCGTTCATTTTCGTATTATCGAGTTTTTTCCAGGTTATGATCGCTTCTGGGAATGCAAATATATCAAGATGAAGTGTCTTTCTTTTTCCTCGATAACCATGCTCTAACTTTTTTGGCTTTCTTCTGACTTTGGGTCCAACTGAAAAATAGTTGTATAAGTTTATTTCAGATTTTGCTCCAAGTTACGTGGGGTTTTGCAGCAATTTCATAGACGTGCATAAAATGTGTACCTGCCCTAAATAAGAATTAAAATAAATGAAAAAATTTTCAAGCAATTTAGAAAACTGACAAACATTCTATAAATACCTAAATTCAAAATACTAATACCTAAATGTTCTAAAAATCAGAATATAAGCCTAGTTCTCACTAACGACAAAAGCAGAAGCAACATATGCAGACGCAGTTGGGCATGCAAGCGTAGTTAATAAGATGTTTATTATGGCAAGGCCTACACAAAAATTATATTGATGGTCCGTACCGCACCTTATGAACCGCAAATTGGCCAATGAGAGCGCGTGAAATGACCTTGCCATATAACAATTCTAAATGTTAACTAATAAGTGAAATGATGTTCATAACCTTGTACGATCACTCTTGTCCTTTTGGAGTCTATTCCCACGGTGTTATTAGCTGTACATATGTATTCTCCCCCGTCTTCATACTGGACACTGGTTATTTTCAGCGTCTGTGAATCAAACATGTATCTTCCTCTAGGAAGAGATCCATTACTTTTATGCCATTCAAGAAGAGGTTTTGGGTAACCTGTGGCGTTGCAGGGCAGAGTAAGGTTCTGGTACTCGTTCACAGTGACCGGTTGTTCGTGGAAAAACGTAATTGCTGGAAATACTGAAAAACAATCGAAATTTAGTACTTAATTTTCAAAATCGAAGTAATTATCGTAACGTATTCGTTTTCGGTGTATTACAGGCTGCATCTTATGAGAACAAGTGGTTCATCACAAGCGTGCTCCTGGCACACGCGCATTTTTAAGCAATATAAAACACGCGAGCCTGTCTCTGTACTGTGATAAAAAAACACGCTGGCAGATGTAGAGCACAAGAAAAGCGAGCTTAGAAACACGAGACGTTTCTATTGCTTTTCGAGTATTCTACATCTGCCATACAGTATAGAAACATAGACGATTGTTTTACATTGCTTTTATAAAATATTTTTCGCTCATTTAGCGCGAGGGTGTCTCTGTCCTTATATAAACACCCGCGCTGGCCAGCCAATCAGCTCGCGCGTTACATCTTAAACATTTTACAACTTCAATCATTACATCATAGACGGGAAAAAAGGGAGTTAGAGAGAGAGAGAGAGAGATGCGTAACTGGAAACGTACCATTAACTGTAATGGTGGCCTCGGTTTTTTTTGCCCCAAGTACATTAGAAGCAACACATACATACGAGCCTTCCTGTTCTTTGGTTACACTAGTAATATGCAAATCCCCTTGGACGATCCTAAATCTTTTTGGCATCGCACCACCATCCTTTCTGTACCACGTGATCACAGGACTAGGCACACCAGAGGCACGGCAGCTAAGCTGGACGTCTTCATTCTCTACGACCGTGATGCTTGATGGGATGGAAGTGAACTTGACATATACTAAGAGAAAATAGTTTTCAAATAGAAATGATGTGTTCGTTATGAGTGGATCCCACATGGCTTACAACTCTATCTTTGTATTCTTTAGCCTATAGCAAGGTGATTCATAAAGTCGAACAAAGCCCTAGTAAATAGCCTCGTAGATAACTTGGTAAATTTATAAATGTAGACTATGAATATAATGGATTACTCTGCATAAGTTTCGACTACCTTGTATCAGAAGGCGTATTTGGTATCTAAAAACACCCATGACGTTACGCGCCTCACATATGTAGTTCCCAGTATCATTCGAACGTGATCGCTTGATAACCAATGAGCTCTCAGTGACAGGATGGCGTGTTACTTTATTACAGGATTTGGATAAGTCTGAAGCAAAAGTTTAAAATTCAGAAATACAAAATACTTTACTATATATATTATATATGTGTGTATCTCATTTGCAATTTCCCAGTACCTGTAGGAATAGTAACATTTTCTTTTACTTCATAACGATTCTCTGGACTGTCTTTTCCTCTGGACAACATTACGTTGTCACGGTACCACGTGATACGAGAGTATGGATTAGCTGTTGCGTTACAGAACAACACAGCTGGGTCTTGCTCTTTAAAGACAAGGACACGAGGACTTGAAAAGAAAGACGGAGGGGCTGTCAGAACAAAGAAAATTGATATGGATGAGCATCAAACATAAATTCTCATTCTCAAGGAAAAACATTCCGGCCAAGCGAATAAGGTCTACAGAGCTCCTCGACTTGGGCGTATTTGTTTTCCCACTTAATACCACGTGTCATTCCCTTGGGTATTGTTGCTTCGTTTCTCGGTAGCGCTTGAGAAGATACGTTAATATTGATGAGCCTCAAATAAAGGATCCTATTCTCGAGGGAATGACACGTGATCTGAAATGAGAAGACATTACGCCCAAGCCAAGGAGGTCTAAACCCTCTATAACTGCTGAAAAGTAGTCTCAAACTTCTCCTCACGTAAACGCAATATACACTTCCTTTCTCGTTTGAAAAAATTTGCGTCCGTAACTAACATGAGCTCTCGAGACATATCCATCATCACCATTGATCATGAATCGTAAACCAATCAAATCTATTTTACCAAACGTGTCCCCAGAACATCCTCTTGGTCCAACTTCTCCTTTTGGCCCACGCTGTCCTTGTTCTCCCTTTTGACCTGTTGAAGGTGTTAGGTAATCATTAATGATTAGTTTTCGGCTCATAAGTAACTCTTCCTTGAAGCCAGTATAAGAACTGGCTTTTATTTTCCTTTAGTGTTAAAGCGAGGAGAATCAGCCAATTGTAGAACAGTTTATTTTGTTCTTAATTTTTATGTTGAAAAATTTAAGGTAATAAATTTCAGAGGAAAGGTGTACCACCTAGAACACAAGGAAAGTTAAGGTCACAGCCAATCAGATTACAATATTCTGTCAGATATTTTGATTGGCAGGTACAATCTAATGTGACGGGTCAACGCACCTCCAAAATCTCCTTTAGGTCCTTGAGCTCCTTTTTGTCCCTTTATACCAGTGTCCCCTCTGTCCCCTTTAGTACCCTTGGGTCCCATATCTCCCTTCAGACCAATCACAGTAACATTCCCACTAAAGGCCTTTTCACCACGTGGTCCAGGGGGGCCGTGCTTGCCAATGCTTCCTTTGTCTCCAGGTCTTCCTTTCGGCCCTGGAATCAAAAAGATTGTTATATCTCGATCTCTGTGTACAAACACAAGGCTTGTGTTACCCGTGCCGATAGCAGGAAAACCCTCGTGGTCAGATTTAGGCCCAGTTCAGACGTGGAACTTTTGCCGTGCCGAATTCAATATAAATGAGGTGATAATGAGTAGAAACAAAAAGATTTGACTAATTTGCATTAGATTCAACGCGGCAAAATTTCGACGTCTGAAGAGACATTCATTTTTAGTTACTTGCCTCTTTTGCCACGAGGACCTCGTCTTCCAGGTCTGCCAGGTGGACCTATAAAGAGTGTTAGCAATATTGCATGTCAAATTAATGAATGAAAATCAGTTCGCCGATACCAAATCAAGAAGGGGACTGGTACTAAGCTGGGAGCGAAAAGGCGCTTGGTCTAGCTCGGAGAGACAGATTGTCTGTTAGGTACTGTGAAACTATGTCGCATTACTATAATTGGCATGTGAAACAAAGCATCTTCTGTAGATTTTGTGAAAATGGTTGACGTATTAACATCACAAATATTTTTAGTAGTAAACACCACGATACATAAAGAACCAGAGTTAAGGAAGACTTCCTTTTATGCATGAGGAGCTACATTAACGTACTACAAAATGTTGAACAATTAACACTTATTTACTGGGACCGAGGGAAACAGTATGTTTTGTGGTCCCGAGACCGCTGATGTTTCCCGAAGC
>JAAAQI020032232.1:0-18841 GCA_011800005.2 Stichodactyla mertensii | reverse complement strand
TTTTCTAGAACTCCAAAGTTCCTTGCCGCGCCTTGACCGTGTCCGCGCCGTGTTCGTGCCGCGACTTTTTCACAGCCATACAAAATCTGCTCTATTAAACCACCTTACAACTGCTGTAACAGACCTCTTTACTTTGGGCGTATTGTTTTCCCATTTCAGACCACGTGTCATTCCCTTGGGTTTTATTTCTTTGTTTCTCGGTAGCACTTGAGAAGAACATTAATTTGTATGAGCCCCAAACAAAGAATCCTATTCCCAAGAGGATGACACGTGGTCTGAAATGGGAAAACATTACGCCCAAAGTAAAGAGGTCTATTCGAAGTGCCTGACACACCTGACAACATTATCAATATAGATTCTACACGAGGCGAGCTGTTCAATGCCCTAAAATAATTGTATAGTTTGAGTGATGCGTCTTGAAGTTATAAATTTGTTTCCCATTGTATATGCTAATGACTGTGACGTCAAGGGAGTCATCATCTAAAATCCAAAACTTAACTGATACCGATCAATTGAATTTAAAAAGCATCTCTGTTTTACCCATGGCTCTTGAAAAAAAATAATGCGAACTAGTTTTCGCATAATAGTCAGTGTTTGCAATTACAAGGAACAACAAATAAAGATAAATGACTCCCTTGATGTCACAGTCTAAAATAAAAACCAATTTATAAATATTTTCCTCGCTTTTTTTCTCTATAACAGGAATGTTGGTACCGAATGCTAAATGTTGCCCTTGGAGGATAAATTGTGGAGATCACACTAGGCTCTATTTTAAAGGATTTTCTGTGGAAATGGACCCGGAAATACGTCATGACTTAGAAGCTCAACAATGAAAATACTGTCAGATGTGCCTAGGCACTTTAAGCACATTTTAACACCTAGAGGAGTTTTGTTGGTACTTGAATGATGGACGTCAGCCAGACAGTATCAAGAGTTATGGCCCTGCCATTATTGGTCATCTTGTTAATGATTTTAGAAGCTATATGGTACAGCAAGAAGCTGGTGCTATATGTATTGCAATACTAGCATGTGATGACCTTTGATATTGGAACAAGTGGGATTAGGTAAACAACGCCTGGCTAAGTTAACGACCACCTGGAAAAATGATATTAAGACATTAATAAAATGCATACCGTATTTGTACAACCATCACTCCCTGTGAGGGGCTCTTCTGACAGGTTTGCTCTCCACACACACACACACACACACACACACACACACACACACACACACACACTAAATACCACTACATTTAATATTTACAACAGACAACACTCAACTCACAAAACGTTAGTCACTTCTCACTCACTGTCCAAAGTACAGTATCACAAATTTTACATAACGACTGGTCACTTACGTCTGGCTCGTGGAGGCTCCCGTCTTTGTTGACTAACTAACTGTGTTGTACCAGGAGTAGCTACTGCTGTACTGGAAACACTCTGTGCAGCAGCGGCCTTTTGTTTTAATAAAGTCCAGTCAAAAATGTAGTCATACTGATAATTTAACGTGCGAAACAGGATTCGAAAAAGTTGACGCAGGTACATGTAGTCTGGCGCCTCGTCAAATCTTAAACCTTTGCAGTAATTTAAATACATTGCAAATTCTGCAGGGAAACCCTGAAATAATAAAAAGAAAATAAATTATGAAAACTCAAACCAAAAAGTGAATTTTTTTTGGTGATTGAAAAACTTTTGAAACAGTAATGTAGAAAAACAATTTTTTGAAAGTAAAGTAAAGTAGAAAATTATATTCTTGAGCCAAAAATTGGAGCGTCAATGATACAATCATGATCCCTTAGATGGTGCTGATGGTAGACAAGAATGCACCTAGCTTGTTTGGTTTAGAAATGGCAGATTAACTGTTTTTTAGGCGATACTGTGTTTTAAACTCTACTGCTTGTCACATCTCTCCTTGTTATGGCCCATGGAGCAAGCTCTAAATTAGTGGAGCTAAATTTTTTTCTCCCAAATGCAAGTTATTTGCTCTGCTTGGGTACCCCACATACCTTGCACAAGACTTCTACAGGTGTTGACATTTTCTTTTCGCTTATCTTCTCATACTTCTGCTTTTTTGTAGCAGCCTGAAAGTTGACATTTATTATAAATATGGTTAACCGTCACCTGATTAGCTCAGTTGGTAGAGCGTCGGTCTTTTGTGAGAGATCGTGGGTTCAAGCCCCGGCCGGACCAACACTCAGGGTCTTAAAATAACTGAGGAGAAGGTGCTGCTTTTGTAGCTACATTTGCAAATGGTTAGATAATGGTTATCTTCTCGGATAAGGACTTTAAACCGTAGGCCCTGTCTCCCATCCCTTCCTTAAACCTGTAAATGGGGGACATTAAAGAACCTGTTGAGCTGTTCGTAAGAGTAGAGGATGTCTCCCGGTTCAACAGTCTGGTCTCAAATACTAATTATTTACTCATGATTGTAAGCTTTGCGGCTGCCTATGGCACCTTAAAATGCAGTCTGTAAAAATTCACCATTAATCATTGTAAAGCGCCTTTGATTATATCCACATAGAAAAGACGCTATATAAATCATTTCATAACTAAATTTTTTTGTGAATGAGAGGTGCTTCTTGACTTACAAGTTTATCATATCATAAAGAATCAGTTGTATTGTAGAGAAAAAAACTCGTTATAACTTATCACCACCACAAAGTACAGCAGTGGCACAGCTCAACAGGATCAAACTGAAAGCATAAGAAGGCAACTCTGGCAGCCACTACCAGCTGAGCGGAAATAAATTTTCTAACCAATCATAGCCGTTGTAATTTTTAATGGCTGGTCCTATGTTCAAACACTTTTTTCTACCTAAAAACTATTGAAAATTTAATCCAACGTATTTTGAGTCCCAGTAAGGACCAAAACTATTAATCAGAGTGATATTTTATCTATGAATTATCTAAAAACCATGCAAGAAATAATTTTGAAAAGAAAGAGAGAGGGTCGGAGGTTTTGACCAACATTGCTTTGCGCAGCTAGTTGTTCGCTCAGCTGGGATACAGTCCATGTATGACCACAGAGCATAGCTCTAACCAGTTTGTATTAGTTAGGGTTGGTTTGAGAGGACAGAGGAAAAAACAGAGAACTGGAAAAACCCTCAGAGTCAGAAAGAGAACCAACTACCTCAGCTCACTTGGGATGACTGGGATTTGAACCCCAGACCTCAGAAGTGAGAGGCAAGCATTAGTTTTTATCACAACGCCATCCTGACTTAATATTAATAATTAATATTCTTCATGGCAGAAGAAAGAGATTCTGGACATGCTTAAAAGTGCCAATGTAGTGGCACTTATAGTGTAGTGAATATCTATCCAATGCATTTACCTTTAGTCCTTGCCATGGTAAGTTATTTCTGTTGAAATACATTAAAACATAACCAAGTGACTCCATGTCATCACGTCGTCTGTTGAACAAGAGGAGGTACATCAGTGAACAGTAAGTCAATGCTGAATTCTGACACACAATGCGATGTTTTCTCTGATGTTGCTTGCAACAGGGTATTTGCACCATATGTAAGCCCTGACTCAGTTGTAACAATGACTCATGTAACTCAAGACTCATGTAACAACTGACTCAGTTGTGTGCAATATAGACCTTTTTCATAATAGCTGATTTCTGATGTTGGTAAATAAGGATCTTCATAAAAATAACTTCTACCATCTGAAAGTACTCTTAAAAATCAGTAACCTTGGAAAATTTAAATAGCATGTCATCAAAATTCAAAAAGATATTGTGGATCAAAATTAGAAAACTTTGTATGGATTTCAAAGTTCTGGCCTTTCTGGCTTTGTTTTTGTGTTTTTTCACCACTTAAAATGCTTGTAATTCCTTAAGAATTTAAACCTTTTCCTCCAAACTTTCCAATTTTACTTGAATAAATATCTTCTCTTGAATGAAAGACCAAACATTTATGAAACATAAAAATTTAAAACATTATACTAATGAGCTGACACCATTATGAAAAAGCTCGATGTTGAAGAAGTTGAATTTCCCCATTGCAAACAACATTGCATTGTTTGTCCAAGCCTTAACACTATATTACATGTAGTCTAAGATTAAAGGATAAGGATTTTCATGAAAGGATTACAAAATACCCTGGAAATCAACTTACGACTGCTCAATGCCAAGATGGGCATTAATGCTTGCATATCTTGCTGTACCAGTCAGATTCTTGTCCTCTCTGTAAGGTATGTGCTGCTTTGAGCGACTATCTCTGTATTTCTTGGCCAGCCCAAAGTCTATCAGGTATAGCTGTTACAGGAGTAATTGGAGATCCATTTAAATTATTTCAGACTACATATCATAAAATGGTGTATTTTCAATATTCACGTAATCTCTAAATGCCTTTAAAAATATATCTTTAATTTTTTTAGATGGACTCATGCTATCACACACACAATCATTAAACTAAAAGCCAATATTCTACATGTAGGTACTTATGCAACTTGTCTCAGATCAGTTGTCAATTTTTAAGGAGGGCTCAGAAAAACAGAAATCACAGCAGCAGCCAGTAAAAATTCTCAAAATTTCATGCCAAAAATGTCTTTACACATGTACTGAGAATATCAACATAAAGAGAGCTACTGGGACACCTGTGTTATGTTACTACTTGATACAATCATATAATTTTCTGTGATATTTGTCAAAGCTGAACTTTGATCGTCAAGTAATTATTGAAAAACTTCACACACACCTTGTTGCAATGTTTATTAGTCCCCATTAGGAAATTATCAGGCTTGATATCTCGATGAATGAAATTCTTGTTATGAACAAACTCTATTCGACCAATCATCTGTAGGGAGAGAGAAAAATAGGGTGAGACATGGATAAAGTCAGAGTAAAATAAGATTATGGTAACTGGCCATTGCAAAGCTGTGTTTGGGCCGGTTTAACAATAGCTAACACAGAAATAAATGCATCAAGTGTTTTCATTATACTCTTATTATATAGCAATGTAACATAGCTTATGGTACGGACCACCAACCTTATTGTTGTGTTGTTCACCTTGCTATGTAATAAACATCTTATTAACCTTACTTGCTCAGTCTGTACATAAGTTATGGAACCTCGTTTTTTCCAGTTTTTTTACAGCCTGCATGCTACGTGCTTGGGCCATAAGATAATGGAAAAAACTTGGTCTACAACTTACATACTTCACATTAAAGGTGCATCTGATTCAATATTTCTGAATGGAACAATTTGTAATTTGAAGTGTGAATTAGATAGAAAATGGTTTTAAATGATGGTCTTCCTCAGTAATTTAGAAAAGAGGTCTAGCAAATTGGGTGCAACAGGTTAACGATAAATGATTAAATACATATTTATTATATCAATTTTATGCTTACTTGATCAGCCAACATGAGGACTGTTTTCATTGATAGTTTTCTAGAGCAAAAGTTAAACAAGTCTTCTAGACTAGGTCCTAATAATTCCATGACTAGAACGTTGTAATCCTTCTCTTGACCAAACCATCTGAAACAAAATCAATTACATGCCCACTTTAAAATGTATTTGCATACTTTTGCTGTGAAACAAGCTTTAACATGCCTTATTTGGTAAACCAGACAGATTTGCACTGAAATGTGCTGGATTAATGTACAAGATCCCATGCATTGAAGTATTTGAATACGTTAAAAGTGGTCAACTTGCACTGCAATCATCAAATATATCAATTGAATAAAACAGAAATCCTGCAACCACTTCTTTGTGAAAGTATGTGCAGTGCCACCAATAAGGACCAATCAAGCCTGGTCCTCACTAGCGACATAAGCATAAGCATAAACAACATACGCAGACTCAGTACTGCATTTATCACCGAGGTGTGAGAAAAGACAAGCACTGCTAATGAGCAGTACAAGACTGAGTCTGCGTATGTTGCTTATGCTTATGCTTATATCGCTAGTGAGGACCAGGCTTCAATGATCGTTGGCCTGTAACTGACCAACATCGGTAGCTCTGACATGTAACAAATCTATCTTTAGTTAGCTTTTACCATAATCATTGATTATACTGTTGTTATCTTAGGAATAGTACATTATTTAATACTGCACCTGATTTTAGGAATTCCTATACCACCCTGAAGAATTTTATATAACTTTGATTCATATAACAGTTGAGGATGTCTTGCCTTCCGTGATTCTAACTTCACAGCTGATTCCTAAGAATTAAAAATGTGACTTCCATTAGCACAGCAAATTCTATTCAAATTTTTATTGCTATGGATAATTCTGTCCCCCTCATAAACAAGCTGTGATGTCATAATGAAATGGGGCAATTGAGAATCACTGATTAATACAATGACCAATATTTAGTTGAAATTTATCATTCTGAGGCACAAAGTTATAAAATTATAGTGGATAAAGCTTGGGAAAGAGTGTTTCATCTGATCCTTTAAACACTTAGAAGTGTGTTGAAAAAAAAAAGCACAAAGTTTTTTAAACCAGCTTCAAGGTGTTTGGATAGAGGATGAAACACTCTTTCAAGGGTTTAATCTAGCTTCTCAAACCATAAACAGAGATTAGGTTGGACCGCGTATTTGCAAAATTTGTGCAAGTTTTTGTGAAACATCACACAATAGTTGATTGTAAATGCTAAAATTGTGCATATTCTTAACTAAGTTTCATGTTTTTGTATGATTGCATCCCTGTTTTACAGTCATTGTGGCTTTGCTTTTTTCACAATCAAATCAACAATCCTCTATATTGGCAGAGTAGTCTGGTAACGACTCAATGACTTTAGGGGTGGCTCTTGAGTGTCCAAGGGCTGTAAATTCCAAAATGGCGGACTATGGCAATTAAATTGACTTGCAAAAGTTCAAGAAAAATAAAATTGTTGCGTTGGGTGTCAAAACTGTTTGTATTCTTTTTCTTTAATTTTCATGTAACTATATCCCACACCTTTTTGAAAAAAAATCCCATCATTTTAGGTGGCTGTGTATAATTCTGCCTGATCCCTCATAAATAATAATTGGAGAAGATCAAAAGGGAATCTTGGTCCAATTTTATTCTAATTAAGATCACGACATATCCAAACCTCCATCACAGTTGAGATTTACTTTGTTATCTCTTCATTAATTATTAAAAAATAGAATTCCAAATCAGATACTCATATTACTTTACTTCAAGCATTATAATATCAAATTCAAAAGTAATAGAGAAAGTATAATGTATCTATCAACATTACACCAGAAGGGGGCAGGGGGGGGTTGCCAGACCTACAGCAGGGATTTGACTTGATGTGCTGTTCTGTACGTTAGGTATTCGACTGAACATTCATTTGTTGGGGTTAGGAAAAGCATGTAGAGAAACAGGCAAATTTTCACTATATTTGAACAACCATTTGAGCCTCAGGGGAAGCAATTTGACTGAAGATTCCATAAAAGAATCAAATCCCTGACATAGACCTGGCCTCTCTAAACTCCTGCCATCTTACCATTGATACATTGATAGGTGCATAAAAAACTTGAGATAATCAAAAAAAAGATTGGTTTTTAGAACAAGATTTAATAATTTTTGTGTCGTTTTGATGTCACTGACATCATTATCAAATACAAAACAGTTCAAATTTGAATAAAATTATGTAATTTAATTATTTTCTTTACATTTACCCCATAATTTTAATAACTTGAATGCACAAATTAAGAAAAACCTTAGATTAACCCCATAGAGAGTTACATACAAGTTACAACGTAATATTTTCACTAACCTCTCCGTTTGTTATATTCATGCACAGATAAATATCCCCAAAGGAACCACTTCCAATCTTACGGATGAGTTTATATTTTCCACCGACAATAAACTCGGACTTTGCGCTACTTGGATTGGACATGATACAGGTTGATCTTGTTGACCTAAAAAATCACAATTCAGTCAAGAAATCCTTTTCATGGATAATCGTGTTTGTTTACAAATGTATAAGTAAATGGATTTCCATTTCTCACACATCTGTGATTGTGAAATTCACGGTCTAGTTAGAGATTATTTGTTTGCTTGAGGTTTGTAAGGTGACTATTGTATTCGTAAAAAAAAATCCCAGCAAATATAAAACCAAGGGAAAAACATTGTCGATAAATAACGACTTGAGGAGCTACGCCTATTACTCATACATTATTAATTCAAGAAGTTCTAGTTGTCAGAGTTGTGACTGTCGGTGCTCGTCTTTCACTCAGAAAAACGAGCGGCCATGTTTTGACAAAAGGTTGACAACAAGGCCATGTCGTCATGTATTATTTACAAGTCTTTCTGAGCAGAAAACATCACCTAGAATTTGCTGGCGAATAAGTTCATAATTTTGGCTATTTCTTGATCGTGAGGGAATTCCGAGAGCGCTCAATTAAAAGCTCATTCAAAAAAGAGAGACATTACATAGAATACCAGCCTACGCTACACAAAAGAACTTCCCTCGTTCGCGAAAACGCAGTAGAACGCCCAACTTCGACCCGGAAAAAAACCTATTTGTCATTCATATTTTCGAGAAAAGATCCCCACATACCTTTATATGATGTCCTTCTCATGTGTAGGAGCAAGAAAATAGCACTATTTTGGACCCGAAAACACTAAAAGAACGGTTTTACATATTCGTCTCTTCGCTTAATTCATCGACTCCATATTTTTCCTTTCCGAATTTCGAGAGTATTATGGGATTCATCCTGGTTACCCTTGACAACGGCGACCAAAGTAATCGATATTTGATTGATAGTGTGAAAACGCGATGGTATACTGTCAAAATGATTCAGATTTCAGATAGTAATAACAGTTTTTATTGTAAGTAAATGCAATTTAAGATGTTTATGTTTGCATGAGAAGATTTTGAATGAAAAATGTCTCGGATTTGAATTTTTAAATGGTCTTGAAAGTAGCAGAAAAGTAATACATTTAAAGAAAACGACAACAGTTTTCAAAGACATATTTCGGCATACTTATGCCATCTTCAGTTTAATGGAGAATGAATCAAATTACAACTTATTTATGCTATTTGAATTTTTGTGTTTTTATAAAAATAAAAACATATCCTCATGAGAAAAAAATGATCTACATTATTAAGTAATCTATATAATGCTTATATTACGAACGATTTCCTATTGGGAGTTTAATTTTGCAGCATAGCTATCAGTTCCTCATGTTTTAAATATTTTATAAGGAACTGTGCTGTTTGGGTTACCTGTGGAACGCATTCAAGGAAGACGCTGAGATGGCGTCGAAAGTTTGTTCAAGAATGAAAGTGGTTTTGCTTAGCTGTGGTTCGTTCAATCCTATAACACATATGCATCTAAGATTGTTTGGTGAGTGTAGTTTGTTTAAATGTGTTAATTAATGTAGATTTTTGGTTGAAAAATATTGTTATAAAAGGTCATTTTATAGCCGTATAGCCGTGCCCGGGAGCCGTGAGCTCGACTTCAGTTTGTCAGGATCTGTTGGTCACAAATCATGTCTAAGGAAGGAATGGGAAATTAAACCAGCAATTTGTTTGTTTTGTGTTTTACTTATATCAATTTCAGAAAAATGGACACGAATCTCCCATTTTTCATGTTTAATGGACATCTTTAGCTTCATTATGCAAATTGCCCAGTTCAGACCACGTGACATTCTCTTGGGAATTGTTCTTTTATGATGAACGTGTTAAAATATTAACATATGAAAGAATCATCTCCCAAGAGTGACATCATGTGATCTGAAATGGGTAAACAAACAACGAAGCAAAAGAGGCCTATTACTGATGGCCGAAAGTGTCTTAAAAACAATGTCCCCTATCATTCAACCCTGGATTTAAATAAATCTTAATTATCAACTGTTTTTCAGAAATTGCACGTGATGCACTCCATCAAACTGGACTATTTACTGTTGTTGGTGGAATCATCTCACCAGTTAATGATGCATATGAAAAAAAGGTGACTATTAGGGACCATTTATAATCTAGTATTATCTGAAGTGGGGAGAAATGAAGAAAATGGGGAAATAGAGGTAGACTGCGAGCAGTCTCTATAATATTTTTCTTGGTTACTCTCTCTCTATTTTTGTTGACAACCCTCCAAGCCCCCCTTCCACGAAGTTATTTAACTTGGTACTAATCCACTCTCGGCCTAATTAACCACAGCTTACCAGCAAACAAAAATGAGATATACAGTGACCAAGGGAAATACTGTAGAAGGACCACTCATAGTCTAAAATGGGGACTAGACTACCAAATTTAGAACCTCTATGCCTAAGAAAATATGGCCGAGGTGTTATTTTCTCTCCTGCCCACTAACTACACCCTTTAAGGCTTGGACATGTGTGATGTTGCTTGTAACTATGTTTTTAGGGGGATACCATGCTAGCAACTTTCCTTGTGAAAAATGCATAAAATTGGTTAGATGTGGTGTTTTCTAAGTTCTATGTGAACAAAGCTGACAAAAACAAAATGGTCAGCAGTACATCAAAATGATCACATTTCATTGGCTGACGAGCATCATGTCTTAACACTCAATGTGAAACATGTCACTAGTGGTGTCACCAAAGTGGAACTCCTTTCTACTTCTGTGACATTGCCAGCAACATTGTGTACAACGTTTGTATTGTAAGCACATAGTGTGCTCTCCCTACTGCATGTAACATTCAGGCATGTTGCATTGTGTTTACAGGCCATCAGGTTTCCTGATCATGCAGCTAGATGCTTTAACAACATTTTAGCAAAGGAAGGAGAAGGGTAGAGAAGCCTGGCAAGGATATCAGTTTTTATTTTAGATCCATTTAGCAAAGCAATGAAATTGAAATTTTATAATGAAAGTAAGAAAAGAGATAAAAGGAAAGGAAAATAATAAACAGGATGAGTTAAAATTGGAACAGCTATTAAATCATGTTTGAGATATCACATGACATTACATGGGGTGGTTTTAACTTTTTGATTAAATTCTCAAAATCTTTCAGGAGCTAGTGAAATCAAATCATAGACTGGCAATGTGTAACTTAGCAGTAAAAACATCAGACTGGATAAGGTATTACTTTATATTGCTGTTATATCATATTGAATCAACAATGTGCTTTCAGAATTTTTTCCTTACTGAATCAGTCTTGGTGTAATGTTTTCCAATTATTATTATTCATTTAGTGTTGATGACTGGGAGGTAAACAGAGAAGGATGGGAAAGAACTGCTAGTGTTCTTGATTACATGACAAAAATGTGCAAGCAGAAATACTCAGGTATCTAAAGATCTCTTACTGACTGAGCATGAGGGCTGTACCATAAGTTGGCCATTGAGAGTGTGAAACTACTGGCCATAAAACTTGCCATATGATAATGTTCTTTGACTAGTATATACTGAGTTAGCAATATATATAGTTAACTAAGTTGATTCTCATGGTTGTGAGTACATTTTTGGGTTTACTACATTCTTGATTGTAAAAGTATTCTTTTTCTTAAAGATGATGTGACAGTCAAGCTTTTGTGTGGTGGTGATCTGCTAGAATCATTCGCAGTACCAGACCTGTGGTCAGATGAAGATGTAAGATCTGTGTATTGCATTATTTATTATATTAGGGTCTGCATGTCATGGTATATATCCTTGAAACAATTACTAACTACTTAGAAGGTAATGATAATTTATTTAGTTTTTGACTAACTAAGAATTCACTTATGAATGAACCACACAAACAAATACAAAGATCACTAGAGGTATGTTGCTTTAGTTCTCACTGTTCTGCTATTCCACTAGTTTGTACAAACTAGTACAAATTAGACAATACATCTTTGTTTTGTTTCAGGGATATATGGCATTCACTCTACTGAACCTTTTGCTCATGAGCTTGGAATGCGTAAAGAGATTTTTATTATTTACCAGTAGTTAATTCAATGTAGAAACAAAGTACTTAAAGGCCCACTTAGATGAAAATCGGTGAAAATTGAAAATTGATTATTTCTATATGAAAATGAATATAGCTAAATAACTAGCTACTCTCTGCCAAAAATCTACATTAAAATGAATATAGCTAAATAACTAGCTACTCTCTGCCAAAAATCTACATTTTAAGCTCATTATCGCAGAGAAATTTTGGTTTAAAACCTAAAAGAAGAATAGGGTTGAGTAAATGATGTCATTTACTCACAATTTAGATGCTAAATAACTTGACAGTTTCTTTCCCTCTCTTTTGGATGTGAAGAAAATTTTGCTTCATAGTAATTACTTGGACTGTATAGATAGGTTTAGCTAAGTTTCAAGCCATTTTCAATTTTCATTGATTTTTATCCAAGTGCACCTTTAATATATGACGTTGTCAAGGTCAGGTTATTTTTATGAATTGAATTTTTATTTCACAGATTAAGAAGATTGTTGGTGAGCATGGCATAGTTGTGGTTAAGAGGCATGGATCCAGCCCTGAACAGTTCATTTACAAATCAGATGTCCTAACTGAGCATAAAGTAAAAACCTTTCTGCCTCATGAATAATTAATGAGAAAATGAAATAAATTGCTACAGTATTGTTAGTCTGTGCCCTAACTGTTTTAGTGGGTCCTGCAACTCTCCCTCATAAAATCTAGTCAATTTTGTTTTGATTTTCTACAATAATTATTATTAAATAATAGTTTGTAATAGTTATTTTGGTCTGATATTTAAACACCTTCAATGTCAATCAAAGAAAGCTCTTCCAATCCTTTGGCTGTGAGATTTTTCCAATCCTCTTTTCCATGTCTTGAAATTTGAATGAAACTCTAGACTTCCTCTTTTAATACTTTCTATGGACAAGTACATGGGTTTACTGTTGAAAATAAAGGATTGGCTAAATTGCATATTGAATGAAACAGAATGGGAGGAGATGGGAATAGAAAGGGATGTGACGGAATGTAGGAGGAGAGGATGGAAATGTGGAATGGGATGTGATGAAATCAAAAGGGATGGAATTGCATCAATGGGATAAGATGGGATACAGTGGAATGGAGTTAGAAAGTTTTGTATTTCTATGTATTTTATTTGATGGTGAGGTTAGCAATCTTAGGATAATACAGTCTTCTTTAAATCCACAGAACAATATTCATATCGTAACAGAATGGATAACAAATGACATCAGTGCAACCAAGATCAGGTTAGTTCAAATTTATTCAGTAGTGAATGACACAACAGCATCAATAGAACTTTGTGTTGCTCTTATATTAAAAGCCATACTGCATGATTGCTATAAGCAACAGAAATAGTTCAGGGGCATATCCAGAAATTTGCAGAAAGGGTGTCCGAAAAGAAAAAAGTGACGATATACTGACATAATTAATAATCCTCTTCTAACTTATTTAACTTGTACTTAAATTTATTTTTAGGTTTTACCTTATGCAACCGTTGCTAAGAAAAGATTCGAGAAACAGAAGTCGTGAATAATAATAAGACACTGATATTTACTGAAAAGAAATCTCATGTTTGGTCCATAGGGGGTGTCCGGTGCTCCTATGGACACCCCCCTAAATCCGCCCCTGGTGTTACTGATTTACAGTGATATGGTACCACTGAAATTGGCTTTCCATTGTTTTCAAGTGAATAATTCAAGGATCCACATTATTCATTGTACAGCGTATTATGGAGCTTCTAAGTTGTGACATGCTTCTGGGCCCATTTGCCAACAAACAAACTCTGCTAAAATTAAACCAAAATGCCATCCATAAGTTACTTAATATGCTTGACCTGAAACAAACAAATCTCTGTGCAATATTATGGCCCACCTTCGATATTTTGGTTGAGTGATCACACACAATAGCATCTATGTCAAGGCTCTGGGGAAACAAAACAATAATTACATTTTATTGTTATTAAGTAGATAAGTCTTGTTTCAACCGCGTAAATGCATTTTGAATATTAACCAAGCTTTCAGACACAGTGTCCATCATCAGGGTAAATGAAATTGTATTGAAAGCTTGGTATAAATTATTAAAAATGCATTTTACATGGTTGAAACAAGACTAGTTATCTACTTAATATGATGAATCCCAAGTACAGTAATGTTCTTAATACATTGTTTCCCCAGAGCCTTAATATAGATGCTATTGTGTGTGATCACTCAACTAAAATATCAAAAGTGGGCTATTCCTGCTATGAAGAAAAAAGCACAAAGTCATTATGAAACTTATTTTCATTTTGGACCTGGAAGCTACTTTTTGATGGGAGTAATGTCACACTTAAATGCTCTATAGTAAAGTACGGCTACAGTGGCTAAAAAATAGGAGTCATTTTCCACTTATCTCAAATTGTCCACACTAATTTCAATTCATTTTACTGTGTAAACTAGTAGAAAACTTTAATTTGCTTTATCCACAACTCATATGCATTACAATCATGCATGTACACTAAGCTGGAAGAAACATATTTCAGTAGGCTGCAAGCTGTCCCGCTTTTTCCTTCTTTCCTATATTCGAGGGTTTATAGATGTGAATGTGTGGGAAATAGGGACTCCTTTTTAGGTTTCATTGGGATTTCTTTTGATATTTTACAGTGATTCAAATAATTTTTGTGATTTTGGTTTGCAGGGTTGCTTTACGGAGAAATCACAGCGTCAAGTATCTGTTGCCAGATTCTGTAATTGAATATATCAGGACAAATGGACTTTATGCTTCTACATCTTTAAAGACTTGATTGATATTTATTTCCGGTAATAGAGAACTTAGTATATAAAATAAATGTGAATTTTTTTGCCAATCAGTAACAGTCATGTGATCATCTATGGCAATGGCCTATTCAATAAATTAAGGTGCAACTGTTACATGAACACTGGACAATTTGACATGCAACTTGTCTCACCATTTTGTTGAGACACATCACTAGCGTAACATACCAAAAGTGTCTCTCTGGAGTTCTTCTCGCAACAGTTGTGACAACAAAATTGTGAAACACTTTAGGTATGTGACACCAGGCAATGTCTTGTGCAACTTGTCTCACTTTATATACCCCTCATCCAGTGCTAGTCTATTACACCTTTTGCTGTTCACTAACCACAAAGGAATATTCATTTAAGCGAAGAAGCATTGTCATTAGAGTGAACAGGCATACAATAACGTGAACGGAGTTTCAAGAGTGCGATGGAACGTTCATTAAGAAATTTAGCATAGAATTCGACAATCATGAAGATGTTTGGGTGGGTTCATTAACGTTTTCAAACTTTCATTAGCGTTTTTGTGCAATCATTAAACAAAAACCCGCATTCAATACAGTGTTTTGGACATTTATTTACGCAATACATTGTAAGTATACATTTTCCACTTGGAATTGTAGGATTTTAACTGTCTTTGCATTTTTTTACAAGCCGTGAATATGACTTCTTACAAACAAAGCGCTGTTAGGTATTGATATCAAGTCAGTTTTGAGTTTCAATCCCTCTTTTTTAGATATTGTAATATAAATATAAATGCCATCACTCCACATAAATGCATACAGTGGTACAACCACATGCAAACATATCTTCCAAGATGTTTAAATCGAGAAGACATTCAAGGATAAATGCACTTTTTTGTTTTTAAAAATCTACAATAAAAGCACAATATTGGTCTTGTATTGCATAAATAAATCTCCAAAACACCGTATTGAATGCGTGCTTTTGTTTAATGATTGCAAAAAAACGCTAATGAAAGTTTGAAAACGTTAATGAACCCAACCAAACATCTTCATGATTGTCGAATTCTATGCTTAATTTCTTAATGAACGTTCCATCGCACTCTTGAAACTCCGTTCGCGTTATTGTATGCCTTTTCGCTCTAATGACAATGCTTCTTCGCTTAAATGAATATTCCTTCGCGGTTAATGAACAGCAAAAGGTGTACTCCATGATTTCTGCTGTAATTTGGACTTGCAAATGATTCTCATATTTGCATGTGTTACAAATGACTAAAGCATACAGCTGCCACCCAGTTGGCTCAGTTATTTGAGCATTAGTCTGCTGATGGGTTGCCAGTTTCACCCAGTAGTGACCCAGGAGGTTTCGCCTGGTGTTTTGGACAATTTGCCTGGTGTTTTAGACAATTTGCCTGGTAAACACAAGATGTTTCGCCTGGTACTTTTAAACACTGTAAAGTGAGACTACTATATAAAAAAAAAATACAGTTACACACTTAGAAAGTGTTATTTAAAAACATTTCCGAGCTTAAGCTTAACTGAACTAAAAAAACAAGTTTCTTTCATAGAATTTTTACACATTTGGACGCTGATGAACAAAATACTGGCCTTAACAAGCTGAAATGTGTGAAAATTCTACGAAAGAAACTTGTTTTTTTAGTTCAGATCATGTCAGAAGTAAATTCCAAGCGCCCAGGAATTGTATTGAATGACTGACTAGACAGTGCAAACACTGTTCAACATCGAAGTGATTTCTTCCTTAATACAGTTCGGTTCATTAAGCTTAAGCTCGGAAATTTTCACTTTCTAAGTGTGTAGCTGTATTTTTTATATAGTAGTCTCGCTTTACAGTGTTTAAAAGTACCATGCGAACTGTCCAAAACACCAGGTGAAACCTCCCAGGCAAAACGACTGGCAACCTGCCGATGATATGGAAGGTCATGGCAGGGGTCCAGTCCCTGGAAGGACCAGTAAGAGAAGTACTGGTACCCCTGTAGCATTTGCTCCCCAAGACAGTAAATGGCAGTGTTAAGTTCAGAGTGAAGTTGGCAGCACATACCTTTTATTTGTCAGGAAATTTAGAACACTTAAGCTGATGACAAAACACTGAAAAATACAGATGGCACATTGACATTCCTGCCTGTCACACCAAGGGTGTGCAGACCCAATCAAAATGTCTAATCCAAAAATCTTTTTATTTATCATACATACAATAAAATGAAACTTAATAATTAATCTAAATAATCTTAGATTACTGTGTACATTAAAAATATGAAACTATACACTTGCTCTTTTATTATACAGTTATTTACCAATATATCATTGTTAGATTGCTCTTTGTTTAGACAGTATTCATATTAAATAGAAGACTCACAAACTCAATATTTCAGAATGACCATATACTAAATGGTTTGAGTTAATGAAGTTTAAGACTGATAAAATACAATTAACATGTGAAAACACTGAACTTATCTTGTAACTAGTTCATCTGTTGGACCCCACTACTTTCTTGTCCAAAACACTAGTGATATTTAACAATCTGGGTACTATACAGACTATAGTCTTTGGGGAATAATGAGTCTTGGGCTAGCTATTATATTTGTTTTCCTGGAGCCTTAGTAATTGGAACTATACATCTCAGACTACTCATCATTAACCTGAATAACTCGAGTTTGCTACTACATTTGCCCTTCCTAATTCAACCAAGGAATGAAACAAACTCATGCCAAACAGAATTTTGGGGAAAGATCAAAAGATGCTGCCATCTTGGATTGACTTTGGGGATGTCCAGTCTTTCTTTGAATTTCAGAAAAGGAAATTGGGATTAGCCATAGGCCTTTTCTGAAATAGAAAAATAAGGTGCATTGTTGTCTAATTTTGGTACAAACAGCACCATGAGGCATGATAAACAGTAGGTGTTTGTACCAAAGACAGACCACAGTGCTCCATATTTGCCATCTCAGAAAAGACCTATGGTGGCTGGCATCAATCCTTGCTGTGGTTTTTCAACTTTAAACAATCCTAGTCATCTACAATGCATTGCACACTGAAGATAGCCAATCTTCAGTCAATCTGCCATTTTCTCTGCCAGGCAAAATGGTGGCTCTGGTTTGAATCCATTTCCATCAATCTTGTTTTTCATGCTGGGGCATTTACATCCATCAGAATATATTCATACATTGTCAGTTTATCTTTTAATGCAGATATTTTAAAGTTTAGCAGCGAATCTAAGATATGTAAACAATAATATAGGCACACAATGCATTGTGGTTGACTAGGATTCTTTAAATTCATGGATATTTTTTCCATCTCAAACATTAACCCTACTTCCCTGGAGCAAATATATCAAATTATGAAAATTAAAAATATTAACATAAAAAATTCTTTTTCTATTTGATTGATGTATAAATACAGGCAGAACAGTCCTGATTATCAGCTGTAGAACTGGTATTAATACTTGTATTACTGTCAACAGAAGCTATGCTTGCACTGTGAAATGACTTGGGATCATCGATATCCCCTGGAGGGCAATCAACCATCACAAAGGAATCAAAGTCTGATAGCACCACATTGTAGCAAGTCCTTAGTGTACAGGTTTCTAAAGCTTTTTCTATCTGTGATGATTCTGATAAGCACACAAGATCTTCCACTGTGTAATTTTCTTTAAAGTTTCCATTGAGGTAGTCTTCAATTTGTCTGACTGATAGTTCAGTTTGAAGGAAAAGGTGTAATCCAACAAAAGACAGATAGATTGTTCTATTTAATATTCTGTTGAGAAAAGAAAAGAAAAGAAACAAACAGAAGAAAAAATTAAGAGAAAAATACAGCCAGCCTAAATAAAAGTGCATACGGAAGCATAAGGAAGGGTAATTGGCCTGAAGCGAGGGGATAAGTGATATTTCACCAAGGCCATAGCCCTCGGCAAATATATCACATAACCATGAGCTGAAGGCCAATAACTGGCTTATTTTTACATTGACAAGGTTTTCTGAATAACAAACATAATTAGTGACAATAAAGCTATGCCTTAATTCTTTAGTGCTATAAGAGACTGTTCATTAATTATCCCTTGGGGGGTCTGGAGGAAAAGTAGGGGGGCTTCGAAAAATTCTCACACAAAAAAGGGGAGCTTTAATGGTTTTTGCTGACTTAGAGTGGGGTTGAAAGAACCAAGTGGGGGGGGGGGGGGGGCTGTGAAATTTCCCCCCTTCCCCCCCCCCCCTCCCCCCCTCTCTTTTCCCCACCCCCCCCAAGGTGATTTAATTAACAACTCCCCA
>JAAAQI020032231.1:0-36278 GCA_011800005.2 Stichodactyla mertensii | reverse complement strand
GTGATTGGTCAGAATACGATGCTTAACATTCCAGAAATATTTTAGGTGTTCATGGTTTTCTTACTTTGACTGTAAAACACATTAAGGAAAAATTATACGAACTCTCCGATATCTGAATGTATGTACAATAATGTTAAAAAATTACTAACACCAATTCTCAATATTTCAATTAATTGAAATTATACAAATTACCAATAGTGTTTGATCAAGGTTGATTATAGCAATAATTTGTTTGGATATCTTTGATTAATTATGATTTTTGATTGATGAAGGAATAAAATTTTACACAACAACCAATAAAATTTTTAAAATATGTACATCTTCACCATACTGATAATTTATGATATGGAATATATCTTTCTGAAACAGCATCTGCTGTAATTGTTATGTTGAAGAGTTCAAGCTAAGCCCATATCTAGAAAACAGCAAAAACAACAGCTTAGAATAGAGTGGTACATAAATGAATAAAATTTAAAAAAGAAAACAAGCTACATTATCAAAATCAAATTACCCTAAGAGTTTGATCCCAGCTTCCTGTACAGACACACGTTCCATCTGGAGACACCCGAAGACTGCTCAGGCGATTATCATGGCCGTAATACACTGCAAGTCTCTCTGACTGGAAAGTAAAGAAAAGAAAAGAACTGAAAAGTGTGCAGAAATACATCCCTTCCACCCAAGCTGCATGCCCTCTTTTTCAATTCCACAAGAAACAAGAAAAATCAAAAATTAATCAAAAATTCCTATTAACGAAAAAATGACATTTACCTTTAAGGTATCCCAAACATGAACTGTGTAGTCATGGAAACTGGCAAACAAGATTCTTCCTAAAATGGCAGAGAACAAAGGTGGTAAGAATAATGTGAAAGATACTGGTAGAATGAAAAAAAATATCTCCAAAGTTATATGGTGTATAATTTTTAGAATCTTACCACTGATGGAAAAGTCTAGAGCCGCAGCACCAAAAATGAGATGGTCTTTATAATATTCAGCTAATAAATGGTCTGCTCGTAGATCAAATAAACGTAACTGAAATAAGGTAATGAACAAAAGGGTGGGGTAAATAACTTTTGCTTGGTTCTGTGCAAAGTAGTGTGTTACATTATCAACTACAGTCCGAGTACCTTGCCATCATCACATGCTGTACCAAATGTATCACCACCAGGATAGAACCTACAAGATTAATGCATTTTTTCAAAATACTTCTCAATTTGTTGCAATCTATGATGGTATGTTGTATGAAACTAAGACAATAAACCAACCTGACACAATTGATATCAGCACTATGATCTTCAAAGGAATTAATGACCCGTCCAGTTCTGATATCCCATACATGAGCATTCTTGTCACAACCCTGCAGAAGATAATATGTAAGTTATAACTTAGCTACCATGTACATTTAACATACACCTCCAGTTGGTGAGTCTGTATCATTCTATAACTTGAAGGATGGTACACTTGTGGTTTACTTTCATCCTTAACACCCTTGCTCAGTTTTAATGGCATGGACAATGATGGACTACCAACTATAATTTTCAATACATAATAACAGACATACTCCTGATATAAAGATGTTTCCTCCTTCAGATGGTGATAAATCAAGACTGAAAGTGAATAATAAACAGTACATTAATATAATAGTGTATTCATTACTTGTAGTATAAATCTACCTACAATCTGGTTTCTTTTCTTTTTCTAGAGTGTTACAGCATACCTCATAACATCAGCATTGTGACCATGAAAACTCTGTATCAACTGACTAGATTCTACATCCCATAGAGCACATGTTGAATCACCACTGCCTGTGAATATCTATAAGAATGATAAATCAAATACAAATTTGTAAAAAGTAATTTCAGAAAACACTACCGGTATACTTAACAATTATTCCACGAAATTGAGTCGTACATGAGCTCATAGCCGACGAGGAGCACAGCGCCAAGTTGGCTATGAGCCACGTATGATGAGAAATGCTCTGCCATTTTGTTTACTTCCCTACTCATGGGATATGAGCTGATATCCTAGTAGTATAGGAACCAATCAGAGTGCGCGATTGCTCATATCCAGTGGATGTGGATATAATAAAATCAAGTATTCTTGGGCTAAATATCTTTGATATTTTAGGAATTACTATTAGAACAAAGGCTATCTAAATCGTATTACCTGATGGTCTGAGTTGGCAAACTGGCAGCATGACATATAACTAGTATGCATTGCTACAGTTTGTTTCTTTGCATTCCGTGTGTCATCATAACTGAGCTTGAAAACTGAACACTTATTGTCCAAACCCCTACAGGAATGAGAACAAGTATTAACAACTAACAAGGGCATATGATGTATTATAAACTTCAAGTGCTTTATTCAAACCTTAAGTAGAATGCAGATAGAAAGTGACAACTAAATAATGTTCTACAAAAAGTTTGCCATGGAAATGTAAGAATATAATATAATCTCTATCAATACATACCCACATGCAACCAAGTTTCCTGATGGTGAATATGAACATGCCATCACCCAGGTAGTTGGCATGGAGACTGCGTGTTCCTATTAATGTAGACATAATTATACAAAATGATTAGTTGGAACAATTCAATGTGGATATTTGTTATACTAAAAGCTCTTCTTAGTATAAGATGCACAAAATATTAGTTATCAATCTATACCTTATTGGTTGTGAAAGCATCCCATACAATAACTTTACCATCCTTAAAAAAAGAAATTGTGAATGATACTACTAGCAAGTAGTATGGTATAAAATCATAATATACAATAGTACATATACCTGTGAACTACTGACTAGATGCCGTCTGTCACTAGACCAGTCCATACACAACACTTTACCCTGGTGACCCTTAAGGATACGCCGTACTTTCATATGGCATCCTTGCAGACTTTGCAGTCGTTCAGCAACATTTTTAACTGGTTGAAAAGGGGAAAAGGGGAAATGAAAGAAATAAATTAGTGTGTTCAAAACCTTAAATGTAATACCAATCGTTAAATGTATTAGCTTTTTTTAAAGTGTAGTAGACAGGAATGTTTACATAGTTAAATGAAGGGTAGGGGCTGAACACAAATCAGCTGTTTATTCACTTTTTATACATAAATAACGTTATTGTTAAAAATGCTTGTTTTTCTGTTGTGAATCAGAAATATAGGAGAGAGGTACATAGTGAAAATGTACGTGTAAATCCGTTTATTTTGGAAAAATTAAGCTCCAAGTACACAGGCAACCCAGTATGATCTTCCACTCAAAACCTGCACTCAAATCAAACTTACTTCCATCTAAATTTGGTCAAACCAAAACTTCGTTACCAATTTAAACTCGAAAAAGAATTTCTGCACCTAGAGCAGTGCAAACAACATTTCCAGGAGACAAAACTACATTTACTTCCTGCTGTGAAAAACCGAAAGTGCACGAGAAGACGCTCATGCACCTCGACAAGAAATACCGCGCAAAAAGCAACGCAAAACAACACCTTGAAACACGGCAAGGTGCGCAAGCTTACGTTCTTGGTCGTGGTATTTGCATTTCTCTTCTTCTATCCTGATTTTAAGCTGCTCGGCCTCCCTGGAGAGCGAGTCTAAAGAGTCTTCCGTGTCAGCTCCAGACGCCATGTTTTACTCGATCTTTCTCAATATTTATTTTGCACATACGGGAACCCTGTTTTCCGTCGATATCCGGGACATTCAGCATACGGGCATTCAGATGAGTGATGTTTTGACCCATTTAGTTGCCATGACTACGGAGACCTGGGGACGAACACAACATTTGGAACAAAAAGTTGAAGAATCACAGACCAAATTTGTGTAAAATATTGAAGGGTTTTTGACTGTTTTATAAGTCTTTTTCTGAAGGAAACCTTATAAATATGACTGATTCAATTAGTGCCATAAGACACAATAATTCTGGTGGCAAAACTTTGCTAGATAACTGGGTTGAAGAGGTACATTTTATCACGTTTTTAACTCAGTTATTTAAGACTTACACTTTATAGAACTTGATTTCTTTCCTAAAATTCTATAGAGACAATCAGCACAGTATGAAGATTCGAATGCTAGTATATCTTCTCTACAAAGGCATGGACACAAGGTACAATATTGCTATCTTATTGTTTTGGGGGAGGGGGGCAAATTTTCTTATAAAATTGCTTGAAAATAGCTCATTCAATAGTCCCCCACTTCTTATTTTAGGGGATTATGACCACAGATTTTAATGCAAAAGCAGAAAAGCTTACAACAGTAAGGGATTCCTACAGGGAACCCATAGAGCTGGGTATACGAACCAGAGGATCGAAAGAAGAACATCTACGAAAAAAGTATATGGCACAAGTTGCGGCTGAACTAGAGGATGAACTGAACCCTCCCCCAACCCCTGTGGAACTTATATCAACAACACATAAAGACTTCAATAAAGGTATACAAATTGCATATCACTTAAAACTCTCCCCTACCCCACCCCCCTAGGCTTCTCCCTGTGTAAACAGACAAGGGAGGTAGAGAAAATGTTCAGATTGGGTGAGAGAAACAAATTAAATTGTCTATGACAACAAGGACTAAGAGGCTAGGGCAATGAAGACACTAACACCTTTGGCCTAGTGGTACATGCAGCAGTCTGTGGTAGTATAAGGGTGTTCTTTTAAACAACTTTGAAAGGCATGCATGCTGGCCTTTGTTTAAAAAAGCTTGGACTGATGGAATTTTCTATTAACAATTTTTTCTACACAGAATTTGAACCAATTATCAAAGAACCAACAAGGGTGAGGAATTTTACTTTGTTTTGAGTTGCATTGAGATCAAGACAACTCATCAAGTACCTTATATATCCATATTAGTATTTTCACACACTAACAAAGGTCTTATTTATTTATATAGATACATGATGTAAATAAAGATCAATCTATAAGTTTTTGGCTTGAAAAGAACCAAGAAATACATGTAAGTTTTGTTTTTGTTCTTTCATTACCATATTTTGCAGACAAAGTCCCATCAATGAGTCCAGCCAACCCCAAATGGTACAGGGGAATTTTTTATTCATCTAGGTTATTATGTACCACCAGGTCTATTGAGCATAATTCAAATTTGCTTTCAAGATTCTAATATCTTGATTTGTATTTTTTCACAGGGTGTTTCTCAAGTTAAAACACAAGATACTCCATTCCGTAAAAATGCAGCTTTCAGTACTCCTATTGGAGAGTACACAGATGCTCCAAAACCAGGAGAGGAGTGGAAATTCTAATATTTATTTATGAAAAACTTTACAGTGGTATATTATTGTAAATGGTTCAAAAAATGCTGTCAATCACAGTGGGCAAAATATATGTGAAAATTGATGTACACTGACATTAATTGTAAGGCCCTTCTCATCCTGTCTGAAATCTTTAGAGTGAGGGGGAAACAAGGAGAAATCATACATGTATGAGACAAAAAATAATCTTGTAAGTTTAATTACTTTTCATTAAAAATTCTGAGCTGATTTTTTAGTTTATAGTTTGAGCTTGGAGGCTGTAGTTTCAACTTTCTTTTTCTTCTTTTCAACTAGAGCTTTTTTAGAGTAAACTTGTTGCTTGACCTCATCGTGTAAGCGTGAAAAGAAAGCAGATGATGACCGTAACTTTCCTTCTTCTGCATTTTCCTTTATTACTGAAATATTCTTGGAGGATTTGGATTCTTTCTCTAGGCTCTTCAATGCCTTTTTCTTAGCATGTTTATTTCCAAGACCAGGATTTAATTTATTCACAAGTTTTTTCTTTTTCATTTGTTCTTTTGCTTTAAGTCTTTGCTTAAGTTTCTTGGCT
The DNA here is from genome assembly GCA_011800005.2 of Stichodactyla mertensii. Taxonomy (NCBI): domain Eukaryota; kingdom Metazoa; phylum Cnidaria; class Anthozoa; order Actiniaria; family Stichodactylidae; genus Stichodactyla; species Stichodactyla mertensii. The sequence goes on along the minus strand of JAAAQI020032231.1, from coordinate 30,483 downwards.
CTTCTTTCCTGTTTTCTATCTGTGTCTGTTTTTTCTTCGTCTCCTTTCAACTCCACCTTCTTGTTGTGTGTTTCTTCTGGTGCTAATAACATGGCATCACTTGCAATTACTGGAGCCACTTCTTCCATGCTAATAACTGGTGTGTTGGTCACAATTTTAACCTCAGGTTTGAGCTGTTAAATAACAAAACCAATATACTTTACAATGCAGACCAAGAAACAAGAAAATACAGTATAAAATTAAAGAATCTCTCAGTTATTAGAAATGCTTTTTTTTATTACTTACAGGCTTTGGGGTGAAATGAAAGTTTGATAAGGCATCTAATTTTGTGAACAATTTTGTCATTAGCTCTTTTATCTCCTTGTGTCCTTCAATTTCTTCTTCTTCTTTTGCACCCTCCTGAAAGAAAGGCATTCAGAATTTAAGTTGCATTGGCACAACTTAATCATCCATAGCATACATGCAGTGTACAATGTAAGTAGGTTTGTAGGAAAATGTCTCAAAGAAACATGACAATTAAGAAATGGTCAACATTCAGTGTGCATCCATCAAGCTATGGATGCATACAGTGTGTCGGAGAGGGGCTGCTAAGCAGGAGAGAAGCACAAGAATTGCCATGGTGAAGCTAATGCACAATGGGTGTTGGCCATCTCTTTTATAACATAGTTAAAGAACTAGGGAAGGAAGAAGTAATTTATATTTGAAAAAAGGCCTTTGTAATGACCAAAAATCTTAAAAAACTTTGCCCACACTTGAAGTTATCATGCCAGCATGCAGTCCATCAAGTTATGGATGCACACACAATAATTAACCAATGAGAGTGTGTGCTCTATGTGGCCATATTATAAAAAGACATATCAGAGATTGGAAATCACCTTCACTTGGGTCTGTTTAACATACTCTTGCTCATAAATTTGACTCAGACTTAGCTTGCTTTTCTCTTGATCAAGTGGCTGCTTTTTCTTGTACTCATATGGCTGGTTTACTGGTTTCTGCTTACGCTCAACATTATCCCAAGACTAAAATGAAAAATCTCAATACATTAAGCAAGAATTGAGACTACCCAAAAAGCATTTAAAAAATTACCTCATCCTTGATTCTTTCTTTGATTATGTCTTCAAGACTTTTAGTTGTTTCTTCAGTTATCGGAGGAGCTATGTAAGAGAAATATGAAATTTTTAAATTGCCTCTCCTAATAAACAAAGGACTGTACACATTTCAACCATAAATATAGTACTGTTATAGTAATGTATTTCACTGTTTGTACATTTAACATAATATTCATGACAATTTTCAATTTTTAGTTTTTAATTAGTTTTTTATAATGCTATTTTGCTGCATTGTCTTTAAATATTTTACGTACATATTTATTTTAGTCATTTGTTATTTTAACCTATTGTTTTGTAAATTTTATCTTACTATATATAGTGAAATTTTGCTCTATTCAGATTACCCTGATGAAGGACGACCATCTGAAAGCTTGGGCATTTTAGTTAAATTAAGTTTATTTTGCATTGCTAGTGATACATAAAATTTTTAAAAATGAAATTACCTAGCAACATAACAATTCTGAATATAGTACTGGTTCTCAGAATCAAGCACTTTCAGACCTATTCTTCACCAGGGGTATAGGGTAGGGGAATTATAACCTACCTACTGCTGTTGTGTGGTCAAAGTTAAGGTCTTCTTCAAGCAAACTGTTGAGTGGCCTTGTAGTACTTCCAGCTTCACCACTCATCTGCCAAGGTTTTGTGGAAAGATTTTCTTTCTCAAGCTTGGCAATTTTCTTTTCCATCTACAACATTGATAAATGCACAATTAAGATACATAAAGTCACAAATTCTTGAAGTTTTACTTTTGTCCAGATCCTTAGCAATCTATAATACATCAGTAATAATGGAGAATAATTATGGATGCTTTTGGTACCATGGTTTGACATCTAAATTCAATATCAGCTAAAAAGCTTTACCTTTAGTTGCTCTTTTTCATGTTTAGATAAGCTTTCTTTATTGTTATTTTTCTCATCATCTTCATCATCATCATCATCTATCATCTCTTCTTCCTTATCATTTATGGAGTCATCAGTGTCATTGTCTTCCTTTTCCATGTCATCATTATCATCCATGTCATCAGAATCATTCATCACATCATCATCTTCACCGAATTCTTCATCACTTTCCTTTTCTTGTCTTTCATCATCAGGTGGATCAAAGTAGTCATTATATTTTAATTCAGAAGTGCTCTTTGTCTTTGCTCTCTTTTGGATATCCCTGTTACAGTAATTAAAAGGAAATGTTACTTTGCATAACAAAATAAACGTATCATCTTTTCCTACATGCAACCTTTATCTTAGATTTCAAGAAACAGCAACAATATTAAAGATTTTGTGTAGGATATTTGGCAATATGTCATGATTGAAAAATATATTCTAGTTTGCATTACCTTCCCATAATTTTTGCAGTTGTTCCTAAAACATTATTCCATTCCTTATCATCCTCATTATCTATTTCCTCCTCCTCCTCATCTTCTTCATCACTTTCAATATCCCTGAAGTAGTCAATTTCATCATTATCATCTTGTTTACTGTTTCTTTTACGTTCAAAGTCTTGGTCCATTTTATCAAGAAACTCTGTCATTTCTGATAACTTAAAAAATTTGTCGTCAACTATGGTGCCACCTGGTTGAGCCTTCTTCTTTTTCTTTTCTTTTTTTCTTTTTGGATTTATTGATTGTTGCTTACTGTCATCAATCTCATCATCATCTGATGCTTCTGCCATCATTTCATTCTCTCCTTCATCCTCTGAAGATGATGCTGGCATCATCGGTCTGTCATTAATCATATTAGAATCTAATGCATCAATTTCATCATCTGTGTCTTCAAATTCAATACCTAAACGTTGTTCATCACGACCATCATCATCAACACCATTCTCATAATCATTTTCATCATCATCATCATCATCACTGCGTCCATTTTGGATGTCTGAGGGTAGTAATCGTAATTTAAGGCCTTTTTTCTTAATATCTTTGACTTTCTTTCGAGTGTCGTTGATTACAGGTTCATTTTGTAGTTCTATTTGTTGCCATATTTGTTCGTCATCAAATCCATCAACCATTAACTCTTTCAAAGGACACAAAACATTGTCTGTTATCCAGTCCTGCTGCCTTGAAAAATCAAAAAGTCTTTTTAACCTTCTCAATGTATCTTTTCGAAGCTCTTCGGAAGGTTGGAAGTATGATTCAGGATCCGTAGAAATCGTTTTCATCCCAGACACCAAATCCACGAGGTCCAGTTCAGCCGCCATATTGGATTTGATTTCCCAAAAAAGACTGGTAACGAGTTAGACTACTTTACACAGGAAGCCCAAAGCACTAAGCGCTTCAAGTAAAATGCCAAATACTGCTAAATACACATAATAAAGTTTCAAACTATCTTAAAATCCTACGTATTACTGTATTTAAATAGTCTCTAAAGATTTTATTTAGTCCATTCTTGACGAATAAATTCCAATTTATCATTTTTTTAATTTCATTATAATTTTTAAGAAAATATCAATTACAGGATAGAGAAATCGAAATAAAAACAATCCCTTGATTATATTAGTTATTTTTTCCTAATGATTTCCGTTGTTAAATCGCCCCCCTTTATTTTTGAGAGTCCTAAACTATGTCAAACCAGGTCTCATATTTTGCGTGCGCACGGTAGGAAGATGAGCAGCCCTGGGTAAGAGTTTGTTCGTGATGGCGGATGAGACTTCCGACGAACCTTGGGTCAAAGAAGAAACTGAATTTGAACGGTTTTTTCCTCACGCCTGTGAAGAAATTACACACAATATCAACGGTAAGACACTAAGCCAATCTTTAGTGACTCAACTGGTGGTGTATTCGGGACTCTTTAGTGTAAAACTCGCTGTGTTCGGCAAGAAACAGCGACGCGCCTTCAAGTTGGTCTCAAACTGATTTGACAAAATGCAGATGTTTGAATCAATATAAAAAATATTTAACGCCTTCCTTCGCTTACTTGAGTGTATTTGTACGATTCTTTAGACTCAAGAACAGTGTTAAGGAGTCTTTTGAACTAGAAACATGCAAAAATCGAACTTAACATGCAAACTTTATAATTTTGGGCTTGTGTTTTGGTTTTCACGCGAATGTGTTAAAATTACGATTTCTCCATAACTATTTCTGTATTGTTTTTTTAGTACAAATACTTCAAGGTCTGGAATCTTAATATTAAAGTGTTTCTGGGCTGTCGGCGTCTCACAAGACTTTCGGCATTTAATATTTATAAATTTGTAGTTCTTCCATTGAAGCATTTTGAGGTAATTTCAAAATATCTTCATTTCGGGTTATGTCTTTTATACGACACGATTTGCTATGGGATTTATTTTATTCTGTTATGAGAATCGTTTAAAAGATTTTACTCTTGATTGTTCTGCTCAAATATTTATGATTGTATATTTACTGGGCATTTCCTTAACTTCCTTCATACATTATAAACACTGGATGAATATATATTTCTCTCAAAAACCTCACCCATGGCGCTCTAACAGCAGCTAAAAGGATTTGAACCCAGAAATAATTGAAGACCATTTATTTTTGACTGTTTGTAGGGATTTCTCCAATGAAATAATTCATCAATCAATCAAATGAAAGTTACTTTAGCTATAGCAATGGCATTAGCATTAGTCAAACTTAAGATTGCTTAATGGATTCAATTTGGAGCCAAGAAAGTCTTTGTTATTGGCATCTTCCCATCCTAAAATCACAATATCCAGAATCTTTGTAAGTCATAAAACCTCCATATTTGAGACTGCCTTTATTAAATAATAAGTTCTCAAAAATGGAACCATATTTTTCATTTTCACATTTTCAAATTTCATTTTGTATCTAAAGATATTTTTCAGATTCAGATTTTTCATACACACAACTTTGATGGTAAAAAACAAAATAAATAAAAGTTTTAATACTTACTGTTTATGTTGATTTTGAATTTTAGACCGTGTTTTCCCATGGCAACAATATAATATTTACACACATAAAGAATGGATCCCTCTGTTTAATTTGATATTAACAAGCCTGGATATATTGATTTGGAATTTGTTCAAATACCTAAGGAAGCAGAATGTTTAACAAAATAAAGGACAATGCCGAGTATAATATTGAGGGATCTGTGGACTGTTTAAGAATCAAATTTAATTTGCTCTGCGACATGGAATGATCACACACACAGTCACTTCAACCACTGTTTACAAAATTTCTACGTAGCAAAACAAATCCATGACAAGTTATTTGCAGCATTTTCAATGAGTTTGTTCAAGTAGAGTTTTATTTAGGAAGTATTCCTTAGTTATTGGAGTAATAGATGGGTGAGAAATAGCCATAAAACCCATTACATGTAAATGAAAGAAGGCATTTTCAGGTCTCACCCCTTCCCTCTTCCCCGCAACCCCCCTGCACACGTGCAATAGTATATTACAACTCCCACTTGTTCTCGTCAAGATATTTCATGATCCAATATCTCACCCATTTTCATTGTATCCTAACACAGGTAATCATCAAGGGATGGAGAGAGAAAGAGTAAAGAAAAAGCCGGGCAAAGCTGTTATAATATCAGGTACAAGCTCAGAGCCACCAATACATGATGATCCAATTGACATCTCTAACGCTAGTGAATATGTAATGGAATACACAGGTAGGGTGATATTCATGTTATGCTTATATGTTGATTTATAAATATTAAATATTATTTAGCTTTGGTGAAACTAGGTTGATATTCTTGAAAATGTATTTCATTAATACTAGGCTTTTTTAAAACCTTTGAAACTAAATTAGCTGGTTTTTCCAAAACTAAATAACTACTAAAGGAAGGGAAAATTACCCAATATTGAATTCATAATATACTTTTGATAGAAGTATATTTTTTCATACACATCACAGTTCTAAATTAAATTATGTTGAAAATGAAGCCTATTATACTATTCTAGCCATAGTTTTATCTATTTACGTAAATTGAAAACAAAAAAGACAACTTAAAAAATTAGAGAGTTTGAGTTAATCGATCAACAAATCAGTCTGTTATTCCATCATTTATAGTATACATAAAGGGAATTATTCATCACTTACTCAGTTGATAGGAATGAACTGTTTATGACTGAAATCATTGATTATAGGTAATAATTTTTAATTATTAGCTTACCTAAAATACACTGTCTGATGTCAAAGGGATATTAAAAAATGAGCCTAAGAAAATGACAAATGAAGTCTTTTGGCCAAGTGCCAGAATATCCTCGTAACTTACTATGAATTAAAAATTGAAAATAATTTGCATCACAAAAGCAGGTTGCTGAAAATTTAATCAGTATATGGACCACACAATAGTGGAAAGGAAATTTGTTCTTTTTTTAAAATGTTTTGTCTAGTTTTTTTAATAAAATTAGCTACCATTCATTTGTATTTTTCTTTAGATTTAACTAGAGCAGGTGTGATGGCAAGGGGTTCGTAAAACCATCAATGGATAATTTATTCTTATTTTCAACATGTTTCTCAAGGTTTCTTTAAGTCCGGAATTGTTGCACAGAATCCTATTGTTGCTGGTGGAAGAAAAATCGTATATAACATTTCTGGATTTATTTTAGCTGATTTTCTGATGAAATGGAATATGTCACAACTTAAAAGCTCTATAGAAAAGTGCCTCCAATTGTTTAGTTCTGTGTAAAATCTTGAGATTGCTTGGAAACAATAACCTTAGAATTTTGGATTGATTAAGCATGACTGATGTGGTTTAATGTTGTAGTTTATCCACTTTGATGTAAATTATCCAGACTGATAGAAGAATATCAGAGAATTTTTACCTTATATCAAATCATTGTCCTATCATCCTCTATCATTGTTATTTCCAAATATATTTTAAATAATATTACTAATAGTTTATTAAACTTGAATTCCACGTGTGACAAACATGAGGTACATTGTACCTTAGAATTAATGTAAGATATTTTGAAGTTGTTTCAAGAGTAAAAAGTAGAAAGTGGAAAAGTAAAAATGAAGAAAAACACAATGCCCTAATTTTTAACTTATTATTATTCTATATTCCTTTTAAATTTAGTGAAAAGCTGCTTTACAATAAGTGGTCGATATTGAATTAGCTGAATTCTACTCGATTACTATCCCGCTAAAGGTACTTGTGCTTGCCAAATGGACATATTAACGAGGTTTATCTTTAATCTTACAGATATCTTTGGATCAAATGCTGCCTCTGCTGTAGTCGACTCTGAAGGAAGTGTTGGGGAAAGTAGTGATGCCGAAATAGTAGGCCACAGTACAGAAAACATGCTCTATACAAAGTCTGAAGATGATGCCAACAATGATGACGATGATGATGATGATGATGGTAGTGGTGATGATGATGATGAGGATTCTAAAGAAGGTCCCCCTCCACTAGAGAGTGAAGATGATTATGAATATGATGACAGTGATCTGGGGTTTTCTCCTCCTCCCATAGCAAGTGACGGCAGTGATCTAGACGGGTATGTGCAATCCTCTACCCATTCATCTCCCGCTAAGAGTATTTCAAGCACTGGTAACCTTGGTGATCAATCGAAAAAAGAAAAAGAACCGTTAGTCAAGGCTAAAGTAGACAGGCGGGATAGCAGGGAAAGTGATCTTGGATACAGGGAAGGACCGCCGCCTCTAGATAGCGAAGAAGAACATGAAGAACAAGCTCTGCTTGAGAATGGAGTTGATCATCCTGATTCAGAAGAGGAGCATGAAGAAAATGTGGAGGAAAGCGGAAATGAACCTGTGGATAGTGATTTAGAACGGGATGAATTGGATAGTGAGTTTGAACAAGGTGGCGCCGATCGTGACATTCAACGTGCCATCCAACGTGATATAAATCGTGAAATCCAACGTGATGTAGATCGTGACATTGAACGTGATATACAGCGAGATATTGATCGTGAAATCCAACGTGATGTAGATCGTGACATTGAACGTGACATAAATCGTGAAATCCAACGAGACAAAGAGCATGACACAGAGCGTGACGTACGAACAGCGTCGGAAGAAGAACCCGAACCTGAACCTGAAATAGAAGAACTTCAAGAAAGTGGACCCGAGATGGAGTTAAACGAAAATAATGAATCACCAATAGACCACGAGGTGACGGAAAATTTAGACGCACAACAACATAGAGCTGAATCACCTTCAGAAAATGAGGATCTTGAATTGCCAGACTCACACGAGGAAAAAGGTGCAGAATCGCCAGTAAACTCTATCTCTCCTGAACCAAACGCTGTTCACGAAGGAGATGGATTCACTGACTCAGAGACGTCAGAATCAAACGAACCTATTGTCAGGCAGGAGACTCCAGACATCATGTCGGATCCTGAAGCTCCTTTACTGAATGACAAACCAGCACCAACTTTGGTTCAACCTAAGAAAACTAAAGTATCCTTGAAAGAAAAAGGGGACTCCAGGGAGAAGAGCTCACTTTTAAAGTCGGAAAGTTCCGAGGATGAAATCTTAGAGCCACCTTCTGGAGCTTATGGCAGACAAACAGACTTAAATAAAAGCGAGTCTGAAAGTGAAAGTATCACAGAAGAAGTGAGAGCTTCTGACGATATAAAATCGGTTGAAACTGAAAGCACTGCTACTAAATATTCAAAAGAAAACGTTGATCTTAATAAACGATCAAGCAACAAGGAGAATGTTGTGATGAAGGTCCGTAAAACGCCGGGAGATCCCATGAGTAATAAGATTACTAGCACAAATGTTAGTACGAAGAAACACAGTTCTCTTGAAACGAAGAAAAAAGCTCCCACAAAGCAAAATAATGATGTTAAAATGCAGAGAGCGAGGGTTTCAGCGCGGGAAAAAGGACGTGAATCGTCCAGGCCGCCCAGTGTTGACAACAGCACTGAAGATCTAACCAAGAAATCTTCAAGGAATAATGCCGCTACTATGGGAACAGAACGGCGTACAAAACAGGCGCCAGGAAAGCCTGTAAAATATGAAAAAACTAAAATGCCCAAAACTCATCAGGAGGGGAAGAGGCTAGCGCCAGGTGTTGCAGTTAAGGAAAATACGAGCAGGAGACCTGCCACTGGTAAAAGTAAGGAACGTCTTCCTGTAAAGGACGAGAGAAATAAAGCCAGAAGTCCTGTTGGTACTGGAGATAAACAGCCCAGAAAGATAAGGTCAGAGGCGCAAGAAAAACCACGAAAATTAAACGTAACTACGAAGAAGGAAGAGAGAAGTCGGGAAGATTTGGCGACGCAGAAAAGTGAAACAAGAAATAAAAGTACCCGCAACGGCGAAGTAGTTAAAACCAGACAGAGACCAAAGATCTCGACCAAGAATTATGTTGCCATAGGAACGGAAGATGACGACGTTGTTGAAGAAACAAATGAACTATTAGTTGAAGAAATGGAAGCCCCCAAGACAAAAGAACTCGAGCCTCGGGGACTTAGTCACGAAAGTACTAAACCAAAACAAAAACCCCGTGAGAGACACAGTACAAAGCCTGCTAAATCTAGTGAACAACCAACTACTAAAGGACATGCAAAACACGACCGAAGTAAACATGTCTGGTTGTGTAGAGATGATGAAATACATAAACTAATTGCTCAGAAGGCGTCGCTGTTGAAGGAGTATGAATCAGGAAGCCTAGCTGGGAGGAACGTCTGTGAGTAGAGAATGGCGTGAATAAGGGGGCTTTTATTTAAGGGGGGGAATTGAGGGGGGGTCATGTCCAGTACTTGCCGACCCTACCCCCCCTTCCCCCTCCGTCATAAGAAATGAAAGCCCCCAAAGTCGTATGAATGGGAAACTACTGTACTCTTTTTCTCAAATGAAACTACGATTGCTTGATGCGTCGGTTTGGCAGTCCACAGTACGTAGCAAAATTACTGAACTCAGTGCCATATTCAGGGGGGAAAGAGTGCTTTGAACCCCCTACCCCATGGGATATTGCTTGTGTTTCGTGGGAGGGGGGGGAGGGATGATTTGTTATTGTTACTGGGGTGTGACCCCCCCCCTGCCAACCGTACATCCTGGCTACGTCCCCAGACCGTTCGTTTCCCACTCATATGATATCTGTACAATATTTATTTGTACTTCCTTTATACAATGGCTATAATTAACCCCACAACCATTACTGGATAGACTTATTCATCTCATTTGAAGTAGGCCAGTCATTAGACGGATTGGGTCAGAGAGTTCAAAGAAATGGTGATAACTCATTTACTGGATCTTCTTTATCTTACTTCTCAAATACTGTAGATCGCAAGCTACATAAAAACAAGTTCTGTGAGTCCACTTTCTTCCTTGTCTTTCTCTCATTTCTTTCCTTTCTTTTCTCATTCATCCATCTCTTTCTTTCTGTCTCTTTTTCATTAATTTTTTTCACTGTGTTACCTTTTTAATCATGATTCCTTTTTTCTTAAAGACGATCTTTGATAGAAATGAATTCATTCCGTCATTAGCTTGACAGGGAACTCAGGAAAAATTGTAAGTCTTTCTGAAAGGAATCGAACCCGTGACCTTCCAGATACCAGTCAGATGCTCAACCACTGAGCCACAGAGCAACTCATATGGTAATGGGGCACTTTACTGGGTTCCTGGGTTCGGACTCAGAATTTTCACTGAGTTCCCTGTCAAGCTAATAGAAATTGAATACATTTCTATCTAAGTAAGACTATCTTTGTTAATATTTCAGTCTCGGGTCAAAAGAGTAGACGCAAAGAAGAAGATCCCACCCTAGACATGCCAGATGTAAGCTTCTCTGGAAACAAATCTAAAGGAAGACAGACTCGACCAATGAGTGAAATCATACCAGACCGAGAGCCCTACACGGCAAGGAAACGAGAGAATAGACGCTCCCTTCAGCAGCATTACTCAGGGTCGTCATCTGAGGACGACGATGAGCGCACAAATCGAGCAGCCGCCGCTAAGAGGGATAAGACTCCATCAGGAACGTTCTCCGTTGGAATGTCGTCAAGAAACTTTGCTACACAGAAGCATGAGGAACCGTCAGACTCGGAACACGAGGAAACCTGTGAATACTGTGCTGCTGAAAAGGTGCGTGGACATCGTTACAACAGATTTCGTGTGAGTGGGAAACAACACGGCATATTCGTAGCCGTACCATAGTAGCAACTACGCGTTTTGAATGGATGATTCACACGGAAGCACTGGGAAACCATTTCAGTGTTGCTGTAAGTCAGTACCGTACGTTTCCCACTCATACGATAACAATTGTTATGAAAATTCATTTCAGTGTTACTGCATACTACACCGTGTACGTGCTGTAAGTCAGTGCCGTACGTTTTCCACTCATACGATAACCATTCTTATGGGAAGCCATGTCAGTGTTACTGCATACTATACCGTGTACGTGCTGTAAGTCAGTGCCGTACGTTTTCCACTCATATGATAACCATTATGGGAAGCCATGTCAGTGTTACTGCATACTACACCGTGTACGTGCTGTAAGTCAGTGCCGTACGTTTTCCAAACCTGTCCTTTCTGTCTTTCTCTGCCCACCATTTTTTCTCCCGGTGGTTGACCTCAAAAATAGGAATGACGAGAACAGTGAAATAATGTCGCTATAAAGTCCAGACAAAAGTCTACTCCCTTCTCTTCTACACCTTCTTGATATACAACAAAAATCCGGTTTGGGTTACCTGTGGTTTTGGAAGATAAGGACTTTGATCAAGTATTCAGTTAGTACGAGACGCAGATGGTCAAAGGGAGGCAAAACTCTAACCACACGACGCCACATTACGAGAAAAGCTAGAAATCTACACAAAGTAATTTAATTTCGCGTTTTGCGTCGTACGATAGTTGATGGGTTATTTCTTGTTTTGTTTCGATATCTTTGTTTATTTAAAGTTTGAATAATGGCAGGTACTTTCGATATTCTTACTCGGATATTCAAAATGAATCCTACTAATTGAAACCATAGCTTTCAATATGACAATGATAAAGATTTCTCAGTAAAAACGCCCGAAGTATATTATTAATTTGTTTTTCTTTTCTCAAGATAGTGCTGCGGTAGATAGTGGGAAATTTCTGTCATTCCTGAACGTGTCGTTACGTGACTGCTTGCACATTATGTCACGCTTTTCCGTTGGGTAGTTAAACGATCCCCGAAATGAAATCCTTTAAAAATGCAATACTGTTCTGTTCGGTGTTTCCCTATAGACAGGACTAAGATGCTTTAACTAAAAATCAGGTTTTATAAACTGCTACACAATTCGTGACGCGGCCCTTTTATCATTTGCAAGGGTGACATAGCGTGACATTGCCATGAAATTTTGTATATTACGTTACACTATCAGCTCAATTATTTTTTCTTATTGGCGACTGATGCTATCAGTGATAATATAAAAACCAGTTTCATTTCTTACTTTGATTATTTTCTGCGGGGTTTTATATTTCTAATACTAAAAAAATTAAAAGGAAAAAGGAAAAAAGAAAAGAAAAAATATTTCTATTTTTTTCGGTATCAATTTGAATATGTTTCAATTTGAATTGATCTTCCTTACAAGTGGTACAATTGCTCAATAATTATTTTTTCATTATTGCATAATCTTATGAAGATCCCTTCCATATTGCGCATATTTCTTTCCCATTTATCCAATTTCTTGTATTCACCTTCCTTCTGTCCGGCTGTCGCACTTCTTGTAGCATCTCGACTACTATTGTCAAAGATTACTCCCATTAGAGTAGATTTCGTATGACTTTGAAAAACTCGCGGCACGAACACGGTCAAGGCACGGCAGAGCACGTCAAAATTCTAGAAAACATCACGGTCGCGGCAAGGCACGCTTATGCATCTGTCTAGAAACTTTTCTTTGTGTTATTATCAAGGGCTATTTACTCTTAATCATATGCACCATGATGGTCCTTGAGCCATTAATAATTGACCAATGTCTATTACCATAGAATTACATCAAAGGTTTTGACTAACATTTGTTCCTTCTCACGAATAACTCTTAACTTCAACTGGTTCTTCAGTCCAGAATATCACACTACCTTATAGAATATCCCCATTCCTGTTGTTCTAAAATGCGAGGAAACCCTAAGAGTGACAGTTGGATACTGGCTATTGATCCGAGTTGTGTAGTCTGTCACAGATGATCCAAAGGCCCGCCACTTGATGCACAAAAACTTTGTTACCTCCATCGCCACCGAAGACGACTTTCCGGTGAAATTCCCTTTAACCTATCTGCCTTTTAATTAACCCTCTCAAGTTCTTAATATTTATCTCACTTTACGGCTTCTTTCTTCCTTTACAGGCTGCAAAGAAAGCCCAAGAAAGAGACCTGGGTAAGTAAATATTCTTATTTTCGTAAAGTAAAGTTCTGGTCGATCTTTGTTCAATTCTAAACTCAATTCTCTGTTTCGAATACAACTTAATTTCCTTCTTAAATATACGGAATTCCTCTCTTCCGTACTTCAAGAAATCGTTAAACTAATAGATTAAATAAGTATCGATCCACCCTTACTAAAGTTCGAATATTACTTTAGGGTTTGCTATAAAAATTGCCTCGAAATAACAACTTCCAACTTCTGGTATACTTTCATGCATTTGTGTCTTCCAAAGTTTACATTTCTGCATAACTTTATATTTTCTTTCAAGTTAAGTTGTTTAAAAATTAATCCTTCTTTGTTTTTATTTTTTGGTGAATGTGCTAAATTATTTCTTGTTTCTTACTGCATGGGGCCCCTTGTGACACTTAAATGGCTTCCTGGCTCGATCCAATCAGATTGTCCGAAAGGCACGCTATCGTCCAGTCATATTTCTGGAAATTGAAAGTCATTTTAGAGTCACCACATTTCCCACTGACACACTGTCTAGTCGATTCATTGTTGTTGTTGCAACAGTTTTATCCTTTTTTATCGCCAATGGAACCTGTGAATCCCCTTTATTAAGCATTGACTGCCCTTGGCGGCCCTTTGTTGGTATCCCTTTGGCGGGGGGTCCTCCTCTCCCCATCCCCCCTCCTCCCAAAGTCCCCAGGGATCCCAACAGCGGGCCGCTACACATGCCAAACAGTGATGGTCAAGTTCCACATGTCGATGATTATATATATTTAAGAGAAGAAGAAGCCAAAGGTCTCTGAGGTCGCGCTTCTAACTACGGGCTCCAGAATGACAATTCCTCTATGCCGTCTGATGAGGGATTCTTTCTCTTCTTTTCCCTTCCATTCACTTGATTTGTTTCTCCACTTAGTGTTACTTTTACAATTCTCTTGAAGTCGAGCGATCATCCATTTTACTTCTCTTGATGGACTTTGGTCAGTTTTCTTCAAGTAACATTTTGCGTGCAACGTTACAAGAAGCGCGGTTCTCTTAGGAAAAAAACCGTAATAATCCAGTTGAATTAGTTCTGCTCTTATCTGACGCTCCTAAAATTGCAGTTGTTTGCCTTTCAATCTATAGCACTTAGTCCGATACTATTCGGTCGATTTCCATATCACATTTCCATGATCAGTATCAGCGATAAGGGCGGGAGAATAATGCCTGTGTACACACCTCTTTCTGAGAGGTTCTACTCGACTATTCATAAGTAATTTACTTCCTTCCCCAAAGTTCGGTGACTTTCAAGGCAGAGCGCTAAGTGAGTGAACATAGACTTGTAGTTTGCTAGTCTAACCCCCTCAAACCTAACCGCAGCCCGTCGACATCGCAGGCTAACAGTTGAGTCCAAGTTGTGTTCGGAAGGCCTGTGTTAGGAAAATGTCGAGAGAGACTTGTACAGTAGGATCCAGTGCGCGCTCTCTCTCTCTTTTTCTTTTTTCTTTTTTCTTTTATTCTTTTCTAGTCCAACAAAGTTACGATTACCGCTCTTATCGCTATAGGATTTACAAGAAAATATTCTTCGATTTTATCGTTTTCATTTCTTCTGGTTTTTAGTCACATTTTAAAATCATCGTATTTACCACTTCCCATACATCGGTTCACTGGTCAAACACAAAGCATTCAGCCGAGGCTCCAAGGTAAAATTTGCATAATCCTTGAAACTAAGGCCACTGGACCTTGACGCCTCGCTCGAGTGCTTTGTGTTTGGTCAGTGAACCATGTATGGAAACTGGTGAATTTTGATAACATTTAGAAAACACCTGAAAACTAAGAATTCAATAGCTCACTTCCGAGTGCTCGAAAATAATGCATGAAGGCAAAGCTTCGTGCGAAATCACACTTAGTGGCGTGAAACGACTGACTTCTTCTGTTATCACTCTTTTCTCTATGACTTGTTTGCACTCAACTCGTAAAAATCAACTTTTAAGCAACAGAAAAAGTCAAAGAAATGTCAGTCGTTTCGCGCCACTAAGCGTGATTTCGCACAAAGTCTCGCCTTTGCATCATTTTCGAGAGCTTGGAAGTAGGATATTGTAATAATTTTTCTTTTACATTGTTTTTTTTATTTCTTGCATTGAGCTTGACTTCACATTTGTATCTAAAAACTGTCAAATATTTAAATATTTAAAGTCTTCATTATCTCACTACTCGGGAAAAGCTACAAGAATTACAGTCTTAAAGGCCATGAAATCGTTAAATAATCCTATCCAAGGAATTCAAGTTTTGCTGCACTTGATTTGAGAAGTGGGTAGGACTTAAGATTTTTTTTATTAGATGTTTGACATTAGTTTTGATAAGATGTCTCCGAGTCATCTCTAAAGAGTTAAGACTGCTATTGTGCCGAACGTAATCAAAATACTACTATACAAATAATGACATCTCCCACGCTTAGTGGAGGTTTACTCTAGATCCTTAGTACTTAATCTCCAATCATCACTGGTGCTGTAGTTCATTTATCATAGAGTAAGCCATGAAAAGGATTTTCTGTAATCGTTCAAACTCGTCTATTTATGGCCGGCTTTGTCGTTGGCACCTGTAGTGTTGGCCCTTCAGTGTTTCTCTTTCTTTTTAAATGTAAATTGTCTTCTCTAATCAACTCGAAACCTCTTTCTCCTCGAACGCTATGCGGACTGAGATTAACACCTACACTTCAACTGTTCATTGTCCACGCAAAACCAAATATCCAATTTTTTTCCCACTTCATTTATTCTTTTCGGTGTTTTTTATCTTTTTCCCATCTGCCCGCCAGCTGTACGAGTATACACTCTGTCAAATACTACTCTTGGCTTGTTTCCCATTGAAGGCAGTTTCTTTTGATATACAGCGACTTGGATTAATCTTTGGAGTTGTTTGATAAAGGGAATCATTTATTGACTTTGAGGCGATTTCGGCAGCTGACGGTCACAAAAACACGGTAGGTATTGTTATGCTGTTGGTGCCTACTGGCAAGTTTATTCGCCATTGCTATGGCAATATCGCCTACCGGACTTGATATTATTCTCTCAATGTGACATCTTCGTACCAGTGGACTGAGATAAGGTGATCAGAAACACAATGGAATAGCGTTCTTAGCGTACGCGGTATAGTACAGATTGCCACTGAGAGCTGGACTTTGTAATCGTCAGACCTTTCACCATCCATGCTAAATATTGATGAGAACTCTAGCGAATTTTATAGGATTTTGACTCGGATCATTGTTATCCAATTAATGTTTTACGACATGATTGCTTAAGCGATAATGAATGGCTATGTAGTTTGACTGGCTGTAGTCGTGGATTGGTACTGCAGGTCAAGAGCTGTGGTATCTCGAGTTGTCTGGTGATATCAAAGAACGTCTGTGTACTTCACAGCTGAATAGCCGGGAAACCTCTCCGCAAGTAGCACGAGAAAAGGCTGACCAAAATTACGGTCTTTGCTGTGCAACGCTCTGTAGTAAAATGAAATTGAAATATGGATGACTTTGATGATTCGGAGGATTCAGAGGAGTACCTTGAATACGACGAGTCGAAAATCCCAGAGGTGAAACTCTTTCGCAAGTTTTGCCAGCCGATTAAAGAAAGTCTACTTCCTGTTGGTGAGATCAACGAGAATAATACAACCAAGTTTGATTTGGTGTTCCTCTTTAAAGATGCATAAATTTTGGTTATAATTCGCTTATCGTTTCTTGTTGTAGCAGCGCGGACTCTCTCTGTGCAAACAGTGACTATTAAACTTTGACAGATGAGTTGAAATTCCAGCGTGTTTGAGTTCTAAGGTGACCAGAAAATTTATACGAATGTAGAAAATTACTAATTTGTATGGTTGCTTTGTTTCACAGCATGGGAAGGCCCTCACCATCCAAGGAATCTACTTCTCGGCGTCGTCTACACTGCAAAGGTTCGTACATTAAACCTTTTATAGAACTACAATTTGATTGACTTGCGGTTTTTGGCTTTACCGCAAAGTTAATATTATTTTTCCCTAAATTACACTGGCTCTATTCCGTTTCCTTCACCTTGGTTTACCTTTATTGACTTCAGTTTACCATCATCGACTTTGCTTTAGTGACATATCCTGTGCACCTCTTGCAGTTTTCTTTTCAAATAAATATATAAAAATACCAAACTATCTCCCTTGCTGATCTCAAGAATAGATGTTATATACACAACGCGAAAGTGTTGTCCAAAATATCTACTGAAGGTTTTCATCCCACTGCTGTTAATAAATAACACTCGGCTGTACAGTATTTGCTCCACCGTGGTGTCGCTGAAATACTGGTGCTTATTTGACAACTGATATAATTACGACTTAATATTATCAGTACTGTCTGCTTTATTACATAACACTTCAACTTCCATGATCTATACATCTAGACTTATCGATAAAACATGCTTTTCAAAAATGCTCGGACCAAAAAAAAAAGATGACAAGTTCTGTAGCCGATCACGAACACGGCAAATCAAATGCATAAGATATTCAAACTCGTAGATAATGAAAATGAAAAAAAAATTGTTATTGATTTTCTTCCCCACTTTCAATAGCCGTTTTATTTCTCTGCATGTAGTTATTTTTAATCGGAATACTTGTGGGGCAGCCGGCTTTCAAATTCACTGCTTACCACCAATGAAATATAAATACCTTAACCATAGAAATTACAATAGTTTTTCTAAACATTGCGATATTTTGTTAATATTTTAAAAGCTAAACCATAGAAATTACAATAGTTTTTCTAAACATTGCGATATTTTGTTAATATTTTAAAAGCTAAATTTATTACGCGTTATGCAATATGTAGGTTGCTCGTTATTTCGAAATTATGGTCATTTTCTTTCTTTTTTTTTTTAATTCATTTGTTTAGAATTTTCCCATGCGATGCATTTTCTATCCTTTTTGTGTGTTTGTTTGTTTTTCTTTTTCTTTTGAATCTTTTATCTTTTTTTTTCTTTCTTTTTTTCCTTATCGTTTCTTCCTTTTTTTTCCCTCTCCCGTTTCTATTTTTTTAACCCAAAAAATCTTGAAATTCGATATCATATTTTTTTTACCCTTGCCGTATCTTTTGGATGGGATTTATTTTCCTTGAATAATGATCTACCGTAAAGTTCGAATACTATATCTTCCTGTACTATAATCCACTTCAACTCGTCTACTAACTGATGGCTCATAAAAAACTTCAAGTTTTGACCAATGGAAAAAATCGTTCATATCGGGCGAAAGAGTTTTTGCACTTTGCCTTACAATCAACCTTGATCAAGAATAAATGACACAAAATATAAGCCGACACAAGCACATCTACAGCAATTCCACCTTATGATATTACCTAGTTTAACCATCTGCCTTTCCATTCCTGATAAGTACAAATTGAATCAAACTTCAAAATTATTCTTTCTGTTTGAAGCCACGAAAAATATCAAAATCTAATTGTCTGTTGCTTAATTTTTTTAATGAAAAGTTCCTTTCAATTTAAATTGCAAAGTATGTGTTCTGTTCTATAAATATTTTGGGCTAAGGGTGGTTGTTGTTGTTTTTGTTTTTTTTTTTTTTTTGGCTTGGTCATTTTTGATGCATGGTGTTCGAGAACCTGACACTATTTGACGTTTTAAGATCGATTGAGTTATTAAGGCTAGCAGTTGCGTGGCTCTGATATCTGAGTCACTCCTTATACTACTGCTTGAGGCAAATATGTTTATCTAGATATCTAGTATTCTTACTTTGAACGACACGCTTTACTTTGCTATCCATTTGTTAAACCATACTAACTGGTTAACGAGTAGCACACACACACTGCGGAGACGTTATTTTCGATTTAATACTGTTAAAGAGAAAATAATTAAAATACAATGAAATATTGCTCGTATGAAAGGTTTTTCGACCCCATTTTTTCGTTCATATTCGTATGCAAAAAGAAACGAAATTTGCAATGTGCCGTGTAAAATATCCATAAATTAATATCGAAAGACGCTTTTAAATAGACATTTAGGAAGAATTCAAGAAAACGATTCGAGAACGCCTGGTTTTTGTTGTTCTCAAACAAATCAACCAATCGCTTTCCCTTGTTTTATAAAAGTGATACGCGAATCACTAGACGGGTCTAGTGAATTTTTTTGTGGTCTTTTTATGCGTGTATATATATCTATCAACTTATAGTAGGATTATATTTTGTATTCAACCTTGGTTCTAACAAGGCGCAATTTAATTCCTATCCTAACCACTCGCTATCTGAACGGAAACACTACAGACAACTTCCCATAAAGTGGAAATCCATCGACAAAACCCCCGCTCTTCTAGATGACAGGGTTTGTTATGTCGTGTTTTTCACATGCCGTTTAAAAAATACCATTTGAATCTAAAATCTTGGTGGTCTAAATTAGAGGGTAAAAGGAACTAAAACAATTATCTTCCGAGCAAAAAGCGACCTTCAATTTTAATCAATCGATACCAGAATCGAAGGAAAATAACTGGCGTCTTAAATTACCTTGAAGCAAAGACTGTATTATCAGACTCGGATAATAATCACTGACATTAAGAAACAAAACTAACGTGAGACACCGCGCATTAAGATCTTGCTTATTTTTCCGTCTCGTTTTTCGTTTATCGCGGACAGAGGCCCATGATGTATTTAATCTTTCTTTGAAAGTTGACCTTAATTCCGTGTGTTTATAATGAATATGAACACGGTTTTTGCCGTGGGGCTGTTGTTGTTGCTTGGAAGAATCTAGAACCAGGCGCATCTGGTTGGCTAGTGTTTATAACTTGATAGCTGCACGATCAAAATGAATTTGATAAAATGAAATTTTGGGGTTTGCAATAAAGATAGGAATAGTAATAATAATAATAATAATAAAATGATATAATGGAGAAGTAAACCCATGTTGAGGAGTGCGAATTACTTCTCGACCAAAGCGGGACTTCAAAGGACTTCACGACGGGTTGCGGCGACAAACACCTTTACAACCAAGACATTACCGGCTTTATGTTTACATTTGCGTTTTTATATACCTTTGAAAAATGATATAATAGGACTTAGTTAACATAAAAAACCATATGATTATGAGGGATTGATTTGCGCATGCTCTGGGTGTCGCTGCTTTGTTGCCCAGACTCGTACAGGGTCAAAAAGTCTCGGTGGTCTCTTTTTCTAGCTAAAACTACAAGGACCTAAAACCGTTCTCTGGGGAACACCAGAATAGTTTCGTATTTCTATATGTTTTCGAATAATAAAATAAAATTATGAACTAGTAAATTGACTTTTTCTTTGGTTGAAAGACATTAACTTTTCATGCATGCCTTAAAAAGGTCCCAAGGTGGATCTCTGTGGAACAAGTCAATAACAAGTCAATTATTTTCATAGGAATCGAACCGGTCTTCTAATGCTATAAGCGTATTCTTTTTTTCAGTATCTCGGGTCATCTCAGATCATGTCACCTCAATCTCCCAACCGATCAGTGCGGATGCAGCAAGCCCAAGAAGCAGTTGGACGAATAAAGGTATTCAAAAATCTAGTAATGGCTTTCCAGCGATAGTGAATTGACCTTTTTTAAAACTACACTCTTTCTCCGTAAAAAGAAGGAGATTCTTTTGTATTATTCTGTTCGTTAGCCTCGCCGCAAAGCGCACAAGCCCCCAGGATTTGGTTTGATGCGTATAAAACCTGTTGAAAACTTTATATCGTCTTGTGTTGTAGTTTACGGCAGTCTTAATTTTGTTGTTTATTTATTTTTCTATTAGGTACCGGAAGGTGAAGATCAACCCACAACAGACGTGGATTTATTCATCTCTACCGAAAGAATCAAAGTAGTCAACTCTGTTAATAAGGTAACTTACAGATAATTAACAGAAAAATAGGGAAAAAAATTTTTTTCCGTTTTGATTCCAGTTTACGAATATACCATGTAAGGACCACCGTGCGTTTAAGATAGATGTAGCCAACAGTCACTGCGGGCGGGAGAAAAGTTCACATCTACTATCGGAAATATTTTCTTTGTGTTGTTAATGTTGGGCGTCCTTTATGTAGTCTCTCTGTAAAGTCAGAGCAGATCTCGTCTGACTGCGAAAGAATCGGATACTGCCGTGCCCAGCTGATTTCGCTACGCCATTTCCGGTTCGAATTAGCCAATCAGGGCCATTTCTGTCACGTGGCCAAGCGTTCCATGCAAATTTCAAGATGGCAGCGCTTGAAGCATGTTCTTCGATCGACTACAGGAGAACTAATTTATAAATTCAAGCTTTAATACCACATCTAGACAAGTTTCGACTATTGCGATAATGAAATTAAGTTTTATTGTCTAAAGCGTTCACTATTGTCGTGGCCGCGGGCATAAAATAGTTTAGGAGACTGGGTTCTAGGAACGTTTCATTTCGGCAAACAATCCTTTGCGCGTCGCGAGGCGAAATCAGCTGAACCGTGCAGTGCCGTAACCATGATTATAGTACACGAACTTTTTGATTGGATGATCAATGCTCGCGCGCTGTGATTGGTTCAGCCGATGTCGTCATTTCCAGACCGTGACCGTGCCGTCAGCCAACGAAATCTGCCTCTAGCTGCAGCGCATTTGCGAGATAAATTGATACAGTACCACTCTTATTATTAGATGGTTTTTATTAACCCGTGAAACAAAGTGTACTAATTAAAGTGTAATGGTCAAATAGACACAAAAGAAAAGAATAAAATTTATAAAGTGTAATGCACTAAAGCGTATTTCACGGGATAATGAAAACCACTCTAAAGGATTAACTAAGTGATTACCTTGACAGGATATAATGATGGACCACGCCTTACGTACGGTGTCATTTATCGCCGATATCGGGGATGTCCTCGTCCTCATGGCTCGAAGACCTCCAGGGGACAGTGAAAACATCCTAGAAACAAAACCGTCAGCTTCACAGATTCTGGCCAGTGTTGCTAAAGCTGAAACTGATCCCAAGATGATCAAAATTACTTGTCACGTCTTCCAGGCCCCAGAGGTACGTCTTAGACATAATCTTAGAGTCGAATCACAAGTCGACGCACGTTTATTTTAAGGTGATAGAACACGAGAAGTTTCGCGCAAAAAAACTCGCAACATGTTGCCGTGACAGAGATTGCGTGGGAAATTGTCCCGTATGTCATGTTACACGAGAACAATATTTGGCGCAACATTGTTGCGAGAAAAATTGTTGTTGCGAATCTTCTTGGGTAACATCGTCTTTAAGTCGTGGGAAAGCGTCGCCAATTGCGGCCAAACGCGCCGTCGAAGTTCCCCGACCGATTGGATGGACAAACCACAGCATACCTTAACATTTTATAACCGAGATTTTTCGTTTTAACAGGCTCAAATCATTGCCAAAAGTATCGGCCAGGCGTTCAACGTCGCCTATCAGGAGTTCCTGCGGACCAACGGAATATCAGAGGACAGTGTTGAAGATGCTGAATATAACTGTGTTTTAGAGGCTCAGAAGATCTTAGGAGAAGATTTAACACTGCTTTCGGACGCCAGTAAATCTAGAGAGGTATGGAGATTATTATCCCAGGATGTGGACTCACGCGCAAATTCTAGCTATATCTCCGTATTATCTGTAAGATCCTGTCATGTGGTAGACGTACCACCTTGAGAACCAGCCAACTCATTCAAGTCCTTCAGAAATCGATGTATTATTGTTTTGACGTCGGGGGAATATTGTGTATGGCTTGCGCGTAGGGGAAACATCGAAAGATAGACTTACAAATAACCAATGCAAACCAACAATACTAAAAAGCATCTGTGGCCTTTCTCCCTGTAGCTCAGTGGTAAGAGCGGTATCCAGAAGGTCACGGGTTCGAGCCCCGTCAAGAACTCAAGAGTTTTTATCCCAGACTTCAAAATTTTTTGAAAGAAAACATTAAAATACGTTAACATTACCCTGGGGATAGCAAACTGTGCTGCCTAAAGGCGCGGACACAAAATGCGACGTTGACTGCGACGTCAGTTGCTTGCAACGAGGAAATCGTGTGTCTACCCGTAAATCTAGAAACGATTTCTACTTTGCGACGTCGCGCGCAACACTCGTGTAAACACACGGTGCGATTTCCCCGTCGCAAGCAACGTTGCAGGCAATGTCGCATCGTGTGTTCGAGCCTTTAAAGAAAGAGTTTCCCTGCAATCTTGTTTCTTCCTTTCATTCAGGTTGTGGTAAACAAGAAACCAGCAGAATCTCTAGGCATAATGATCGTGGAATCAGGCTGGGGATCCATGATACCAACAGCTATCATTGCACATCTCGCTAAAGAAGGTCCTGCCGCCAAATCTGGACGACTCAATGTTGGAGATCAAATACTGTCTGTCAACAACACCAGTCTTGTTGGGCTCCCTTTGTCAGAATGTCAGACTATTATCAAGGTATAGTCTCACAAACGTCGCAGCCCCGGGGTGGGGTGGGGACATTTGTCTGACTTACCGTCTTGAAATCTCATCGGCTTGTTACTCATAGCATTTACAGAATGATCAGAAAGCCAGCCTTTAAAGCGTTTACGCGCATGCGAAAGATATGTTTAGAAAGGAGCGTCGTATCCAAACCTCAGCACATTGAGATCTCTACCACAGGTAGCCCATGACGAAAGGAGATTAGCTCCACCACAGGTAACCCAAGGCTAGTACCCTATTGATAGACTGGTTTGTTGTTTCTGTTAGAACTCTCGTCCAGGAACTAAAGTGGTAATGAAGGTGGTGTCATGTCCGCCTACTGTCCAGGTAGTGGTCAACAGACCAGACACCAAGTACCAGTTGGGATTCAGTGTGCAGAATGGAATGGTAATCACTGCTACCAATGGAGTAGTTTTCGTATGACTGTGAAACGACGCGGCACGGTTACGGTACGGTACGAGCGACATCCGTTGAAACAGTAAGAGCACGTGAGATCTGCTCGTTTACTGCGATTTTCATAATTACGCGGACAACGAAGTTAAAATATCAACGTACAAAACGGCGTTTTCGCTGCCGTCAATCAAAAAAAACCGGTCGGTACCTTTTATATTTTTGACTGGCGGCAGTGAAAAAGCAAATTCCAACGGGCAACTTACAACTTCGGTGTCCGCGAAATTATGAAAATCGCAGTAATCAGAATGCTGGGACACCATGCCGTCGCGATCACTGTACGACACGTCCTTACCGTGATTTCCACAGTCAAACGATATCTATTCTCTTAACAATAAGTTTTAGAGCAGGTTGGATTCGAAAGCCGGGGGGTTACACTAGAATATCTTCGATGGAGGGTGGGGTGGGGAGGGAGTCGTTATCATTTGTAATGAGAAGAGGACCACGCAAATGCTAAACCACAGGAGATTAGATCAAGGGATACACGACACAATTTTGGACACCAAGAATAAAGAATAGCCCTCATTGATTCTAATGTTATTCTGATATTATTTGTTTATCAGATCTGCAGTCTAATGCGGGGCAGTATTGCTGAGCGTGGAGGCGTGCGCGTAGGACATCGAATTATCGAAATTAATGGACAAAGTGTAGTAGCAACCTCACATCAACACATAGTTGACTTGCTGGCTTCTACTACTGGAGAGGTATGTTTGGGCTAGAGTGATTTGATTTAACCCGTGAAAAAAAACAGTACGCATAATAGTTAGTAGTAGACTCTAAACCCAGTGTTTTCTTTTGTTCTTTATCAACTAGTACTAACTAAATAGTCATATTTTTTTCATGGGTTAAATAAAATCACGATACCTGTGCTTTTTTATCTTGCTGGGAGACTGGGAATATTAAAATCACGTGGTCGATTCCCGCTAAAAAGTCAAATGGATATTGAAATGGCCCAAGAATTTGCACTTGATCCACATTGTGGCGGTGACGTGATTTTAAAATTTTGGGCCTTGGGTATCAAACATTTCATAACCCCCCCCCCTCCCCCCCTACAACCTCCAAGACTTCAGTCATACTTTCAGCCTCACACTTCTGCAACTTAATAACCCCTACCAGACTTCTCAAGATAACATAAACCCCACTCAATTTTACCGACCCTCATCCCTCGCCATAATAAAACAAGAGCGGGCTGCTTTTATCTGTGTTAACAAATACACATCGCATTGGTATAGTTTAATAAATCGGGTTTTTCCGCGTTTTCTAGATTCGTATGAAGACGATGCCAGCCTCGATGTACCGTCTATTGGTAGGGTTAGACGTCCCTCAATACATATAACGCGAATACATGACCATCATTCACTATGGATGTCCACTACAGAACCCTGTCTGCTTCAGGATTCTCATCAGCCAGATAAGGAAACGTTAATCTTATTCGATCATTCGATTCCCAATTTTCGATTGATCATTAAATTATCATTTTTCATTCCATGTTTGACAGAGAAATGAAACATGACTCCGTTTTGAATAGAAAACTTTGTGTATAAGAATTCTTCGATGTCCAAAACCTTCATCGTCTGGTGAGCTGAAAATTGATCAAATTTATACGGTGGACAAAAACAATTTGATACGGAAAATTAACTTCGCGCCATGTCTCAAAATATCACAGACGTGCGGGAGAAACCAGGTCCGCAACGTCTAATGTACCATACGTTACCATGCCAACAACAATACGCAATCGTAGCAGCAATGTTTTATACTTTAAACAGAAAGTGACGTAAATAAACAAGCACACCGCGAGGCAGGAAGTGACGTAAATAAACAACACGCGAGTGGTGGTCATCCTCAAGTTCGCAACTCCGTATCTACAGAGATCGTGAATCTGAACTTTGTGAGAAACTTATTCTTTTTGACCGATTCCTTTTTCTGTAGTTTCTTCAAAAACCATTATTTATTGATTAACGACAGAAGGATTGAGCGTATTATTGGAGACTTCGGAATATAGTTTCAGTGATTATTATGACTTTCATACTGACGCCATATACTATAAATGGACCAGGACACAGAAGAAGCGTTGGTTATCTAGGTGATTTCATGGCTGCTCTGTTGTCCAGCGTACGGAAATACTGAATCGTACAGTAATAGATTGCTTACAGATGACAACAATTGTAATGGCTATGGTGTTCTAGACAGTCGCGGTTGCAACAGGAAAATTGCTATGGTTACCATGACTACAAGATGGCTGGTTAACGTACAACTTTGGTGGCTCAGTTTACAGTATATTAATTACACCCTCTTGAAGTCAATATTTCTTCACGAGAATTTCTAATTTATTATTAGATTTATTACGAGTAAACAGAATATTTTAAAGAAATTCAGCAATATTTTAGCTTCTTACACTTAACTCCGCGACCTCAAAATGTTTAGGAGTTGAAAGCTGGATAAAAAAGTAGAATAAAAATTAAAATGTCAAGAACAGAATACAATGGTTTTTTTAATCTGTAAACTAATAACAATCCATTCATGTGGCTTACTTACCATCCAATAAAAACAGTTGTAAATTTAATCTATTCTGTGTTTGCTGTGTACATAGTTGAAACATGACGTTTAAAACTGTTACGGGGTTTGAGTAGATAACACCTGGAATCATAGTCCCAGCTGACGCACTAAAGTAGGTCTTTGGTTATACAGTTTCCTATTATGTCATGTCCACGTGGGCTTTTGATAAGGAAAAATTTAACCAAAATGATGTAGAAAGTATAGTGAAAGCGACAGACCAAGATTCGATGATTCCTTTTAAGAAAAGTGTGTACATCGCCTTTGGAACGTAAGAATTTGTGTGATTGTTTTTATGCTTATTTATCAACCCTCATGAACGTTAATCAGGCACGTGTGGTCACGCACTTAATCACGTATAAACGAGCGCGTGATCATGACATAATAAACGCAATCACGCACAACCAACCTGTTGTTCACGTTCACTTAATCATGTTAACACAATTGCTTTCGTAAATGTAATCGAGTATAATGATGTACGTGATCACCTAAGTTAAAAAGTAGTTTTGTTATCTAAAATAAAAATACATTAAACCGCTGACCATAATGATCGCTCTAGCCATGTAGTCACGTGATCCAGCAGACGAAGGGCTTCCAGTCAGCGGTTCAGTTTTCTTAACCAGCCAATCATATGTGTCCATCTTGTTTTGTTTCTTGAGAAGAGCGCCTAACTTGGCGCGTGATTCTCGATGATAAGCATCGACATACTCGAGCTGAAAACAAACCGAAACCAAAGAACAGTTTGATGAACGCTGTGGCAGTGTCGTACCATACCCGTCTCCTTGTCCCGAAATTCTTATTGGGCGAAAAACTGCTACATGACTAAAGCACGCATACATTTCCTGTCACAGGCGTATGTTTGCTATTTTTGGTTTGTTCGATTATTACTCGTACGTACGTACCTCACGGTTGGTGAGTAAGTCTACCAGAATCATCTTTCTTTCGTAAGGCATCTGGGGAAAAAAGGAATGATTTTTATTTTTTCATTAACACCAGCCAATCAAGTCCTACACACTTCCACCAATGTTTCAAGCTAGCGTTGCAACTGTTACTTTACTGAATCTTCTTACGTACCAGATTGACAGCTTCAAAGGAAATGAAATACTGTCCTGGTATGCGACTCTGTTAAGTTAAAAAAAAAATTCAAACATTAAATTCTTTAGGGCAACAATCCAAACGTTCATCTACTACATACTACAGAGATCCTATTGACTCAAACTTGGACTATCTCTGGCTGTTCTAGATGACGTCTCACTTGACGTCATTAGGTGTATATGTTATGTATTGGGTCATGTATGTATAAGTACCTTGACTTTGGCAGGGACCGCTAGCAGTACTGTTTCTAAACGAATCCCATAGCTTCCTTGTTTGTAATATCCTGGCTCTAAACCACAAAGAAATGATGAGCACATGCCCGGTACTACCGGGGTGTTTACACCGCCTATAGGGCATTCTCTCTGATATTGGTGTTACTTACTGCCAGATGTACACATGCCCGGTACTATCGGGTATTTGCGCCGCCTGTAGGGCATTCTATCAGTTGTCTGTGGTGCTTACCGTCAGATGTAAACATGCCCGGTAGTATCGGGTATTCTTCATCGTTAGGGCAAGATAAACTTATTGCTTGTGGACCTGTAAATGTGTTGGAAAAATAAATAAGTAAAAGGTTTTTCACCTCCCCCCTGTCGTACCACCGAGGCACCCCCCTCCCCCCGCCCCTTGAAGCGACACGCACCGTTATTTCATACTTACCTTCATGTACATTCAGAAACATTCCTATTCCATGCCCAGTTCCATGTCTATAGTCAAGACCACCAGCCCATAGTTCTTTGCGGGCTATGATGTCAAGAAATCGTCCTGAAAACAAAGGCAACAGATGATCTCAAAAAACCTTAGACTGCACTGATTTTAACTAAATAATTCTGTGAAAAACGCACGGTGACAACGTGCAACTAGCATGAACGTGCCCATAATGCCACGTAATGTTTCGCAATCTGACCGATTCAACAGAGTCGTCAATTTAATGCCGTCCGCTGTTGCTTTTACAAAGTCGTACGAAATTTTATTGTAAATTGTTCGTTTCTTTTCTCCCGTTGCCATTCTCTTGACTATTCCGACATGATAGTTCTGTTTCAGTGACTGACCTTGTGTTTTGTTTGTCCACGTCATGAGTGACAGCTGAATCAATCCTTTGAGTACACGTGTATAGGCATCCTGTACACCACAAAAACCATGGTCAAAAAAGTTTATAATGAATAACTAGCCACTTTCGAAACGAGCGGATTTCTGGGAACCTCGGTTCGAGTAGCGATCGCAAAGTGTCTATGGATTTGTTTGAGAAACGTGTGATGACTGGTTACGTGCGATTGAGAACGGGTGTCAGATCAACCACGAGCGATCCCTGGAAGTAGTCAAAGCGATAGAACTTTCTTGCCTTTTGTTCGTATGTCGGGTTCCCAAAGTGAAAGGTTCGAGTGGTGTCACATGTTCCATCCCTAGAGATTAAGATATGAAAAAATGGAAAAAACCTACTAAAACACCAAACAATGGAAAAATGGGAAGAGCTAATGCACTGGTATAAAAGTGAAAGATGGTTTAGAAGATAGATTCGTAGGCGCGATTAGAGTGGTCATCATTAACCCGTGAAACAAAGTGTACTAATTAGAGTGTAATAGTCAGACACAATGAAAAACAAAAGAACCGAAGTGTAATAAAGCGTAATACGCTAAAGTGTATTTCACGGGTTAATAAAA
Source organism: Stichodactyla mertensii (assembly GCA_011800005.2). Lineage (NCBI taxonomy): Eukaryota > Metazoa > Cnidaria > Anthozoa > Actiniaria > Stichodactylidae > Stichodactyla > Stichodactyla mertensii. Next base: position 1,001 of record JAAAQI020032231.1, on the reverse strand, counting down.
ACCACCCTATCACCGTATAAAAGGCCTGGTGGGGAAATTAGCTAGGGAGAGGCTAGCCTGCCAGTTGAGGATATTACATGGGTGGGCGGAGATATAGAGGAGATACGAATTTTATCTTCGAGTGTTGATGATATCTCTCACGAGTGAGCGCAGCGAACGAGTGAGACATATCCAACACGAGAAGATAAAATTCGTATCTCCAAGCGACCATGTAATGTTCTGTTTATTTTATAAATATCGATGAAATATCCAGGATTAGGGAAGAATTTTAAGGCCATTTGTGATTGGTTAATACAAGGGTAGTCATGGCAAGGGTGATATCTTCACATGTGAAGGATAAAAATGATATCTTCACTGTGTACGAAGTTTTAGAAACAGGAGAAATCCTGGTATTTCATTGATATCTATATAATCAATTAATATATTATTAATGTCTTACCTATACTGTGAGCCCGTATCCACCAGTAATGTGCTGTCTGTGGTGATCTGACGATCTGAAAATTTGGTTGGCCTGAAACAAACAATTAGTATTGATCGATATTCTTGTTACCTAGGCCCTCGATACTTTTGGTCAGTCACTTGTAATACTTCACTCATGCGCACTTCATGCAAGAAATCTATTCTAGAGATTACTGAGGGTTGTTTATAAATGACAATAAGGTTACAAACTCACGAGTAATGGATGATTGCACCATTAGATCCATAACCAAAGATACTCCAGAAACTAGGGCTCACATAGTCCACTTGTTTGCTGTAACGAAAGATGACAGTAGTCAACGGAGTTCTTGGCATGTTTTATTATAATTGTCATACCTCTTAAATTCTTCCAATTTTGCTGATGCTTTGAGTTCTGTTAAGTCCTTTTTGCCTTTTGGAACCTTGAAGAGAATGGAATAGTTCATAAATTTAATATGGGGGCAGACCGCCACCCGATTAGCTCAGTTGGTAGAGCATCGGTCTTTTGTGCGGGAGGTCGTGGGTTCAAGCCCCGGCCGGACCAA
>JAAAQI020032120.1:3948-18848 GCA_011800005.2 Stichodactyla mertensii | reverse complement strand
AAGTCAAATTTGCATATTTTTATAATAGCAAGAAGACAGGACTTGGAGCATGCGCAGACGTTTTTCCCTCGTGTCGGTAGGAGTATTTTCTCCCTTAACAGCATGAATACATAAATTAACAATTTTAACAGCAAAAGGAGAGTGCTGAATTTTAAATTCCCTACCCTCTACCGAGTGTCGGAGCTTCAACCGACTAGTACATTACATTAGGCTCTTACTGCCAGAAGCTACTACACATCCCCCTAGCATCTAACGCATCTTGATTTACTTCTTTTCTCGTATTAGGTATAAATGCTGACTTCAGAACGATATTGAATAAAGAAAAGCGCTTTAAAATCATATAAATTCACTGGCTTAGACAAGGAATCTTCCGTTCGCTTATTGATATTAAAATTTCTTACTCAACTGTACTCCATTAAAACTACCTTCATTCATACTTAACGCTTGTTATAACGACTACTACTTTGTTAGAATGTTGTCTGCTGAAGAATTGAAAATAATTTTGTGTAAAATGCACGTTGAGTGGCGTGTTTGTTTTGCGTGTATTACTCACCAAAAAGCTCCAGCAGTTTAGCTTTTCAGCGCACGGAAGAAAGAACCGTTGCTTCTATACCTTATAGGGCTGTTGAAATACACTTGACAGTGTTTTACTTGTTGGTTCCTGCTTTAATTTAGCCATTTGAGCAAAAGAATTGCATCACCTTCTCGTCCAAAGACATCAATGTCTTGTTATGTCCTAGTTCTCGTAATACATCCAACGTCACTCAACATTCTTGCCTGCTATTGGTCTATAAAAGGCGTGAAAAAGACAATATATACTAATGAGAACAATGCTGTGATACTTTCAGTTGTTAATTTGTTCAGCTGTAAAAATTCCGCACGAAACCGGAAATGACAACTATTCAAGGCTGATATGGCCATTCCCAGGTCTCGGTTAGCCAGAACCTTAGAGACAGGGTCTGCTGGAGAAGCGTTAATTAAATTATGTAGCATTCAAAATGACGTCTGACTCGATTTGATCTGACTCGTCACATAAAACAACGCTAAGAGTCATGGTCGTAGAAGGGGGACAAAACAATAACAAAACGATGAAAATCGATATTAAATGCGTTTTGTTGACCGTACAAAAACGGTAACAGCCACCGGACCGGACAATAGTATTAGAGGCGGGGGCTGATGCAAATGGGGAGGGGCTCACCAATTTTTATACAAGGATAAAGGGGGGCTATATAAATTGATGCAAATATATTGCCATCGGACATTGGTGATGTATGTAGGAAAGAGGGAGGGTCAGAACACCGGTAATGCAAAATGACGTACAGACTTTTTTATATAGTTGTTTAATAAAAATTACCTAAAACCCTGAATTTTCAATGTAGCTATTGCCTTAAATATAAAGAAACAAAATATAAAATTCATTCATTCGTTAGCTATATTGACATGATAAATTAAATCAGTGAGATTTCTATCAGATTATTTACCGACGGCCATCTAATATCTACAATACAGTCACATAAAACTGAAAATTACAAAAATGATCTTGATTGAATGTTGAGTTTTATGACAATATTTCTAGGCTGACAAAATTTTGAAGTAACCTCCAAGATGGCGGATGTCTATAAAAGCTTCGTGTATGAAGCAGCCATCTTGGATGGTAACCAGGCCCTCGCTGATTAAAGACAAGGCTTTGTTACGGACAATAAAATTTGTGCAAAGAATTCAAAGTGCTCAACATTGTTTTTATGTTGTGGTCAGCGAATGCCAGCTTATCTTCAATGGTTGGAACAAAGACTAATTCCAATTTTCGTACAGATTTTCATCGTCTCTTCTAACATGGCGACTTGTCTCGTGATAAGCAAAATTTTGAGCATTATATAGTTAATGTATCATGGTTGCTATCTTGGGATCCCTGCGCTGCATATTTAATATAGCTAGGTAACCAAGCCTTGCTGAAAAAGGCGTGGTTACTTTTCAAAATGGCTGCCATTACTTGGAGCTTTTCATTTTGTTATTTTGCACGATCAGGTGATGGCAGCCATGTTGGATGACAGGTGCCAAAAATCATTTTACTATAAGAATTACATCATCCAAGATGGCTGCCGTCATGTGATCTGTCAATCCTCTAAAGTAATCTTTTATGTAACCCTATCTTCTTGCACAGATATTTCTAGTCAAAAATATATATCTTATGTCTTCTAATGATTTTTGGTTACAACTATAACCACTTATCTCCAATTTCCTTCTCTCTTTCTCGCTAATATTGTGTTAGATGACAGTAAATAATCATCCCTGAATAGCTTATTTCTTTCACTTTTTTACTTTCTTTTGAAATCTGTACAGCACATTTCTCACCCTGAAATACACAGAGAAGAAATTATTAATAAAGATAATGCGTTCTCATAATAGACAAACAAATTTCATTTTCAAAGAGAAGAATGATTGTCATTTTGAAAATTTTTATTTAAAACTTTCCAAGAACTGTACGCTAATTCTCACTGGTGTTGTGGCCCGTTAAATTTCTTGGATTTGAATGAGCGCGCAACTTTGAGAAAAAGGTACAAAGTTCAGACGGGGTCTAAAAGAACGAGTAGCTGGTGATCTTGTGCTCTGGAGCAGAAATTGTATGACTGTGGGAAAACCTAGTGCGTGACGAGCTGTGTCACGACCGACACGGTGCGGTGTTCAAGTATTCTAGTACCCCACTTTCCAAGTTCTCGAAAAAAGATACATGAAGGCGAGACTTCCTGCGAAATCACGCTTGGTGGTGTGAAACGACTGACTTGTCTGTTGTCACTCTTTTTTCTAGGACTTGTTCGCAGTTCATTCTTAAAAATATACTTTTAAGCAACAGAAAAAGTCAAAGAAATGTCAGTCGTTTCGCGCCACCAAGAGTGATTTCGCACGAAACCTCGTGTTCATGCATCTATTTCGACATCTCGGAAGTGGGCTATTCTAATCTCTCTCATTCTTGATCATGTGTTGGAGTTTTACTCACGTGATCTGGCTTTGCAGATGTATCGAAACCTTGAATTACAAGGATAGTCATTCCATTGACCATCAGGCTTCAAGACACCACAGTCTTCGTTCTTTAAATATCCACCGTCGTTAGGGTCTCCTGGAGCCCAGTTATCGTACGAGTTTTGAGTCCTAAACAAAACGATATCAAAACAGTCAATTATTAATATGATATTAAACCTTATTATATGCCAAGGTACTTTCACGCGCTCTCATTGGCCAGTGGGTCCATTACTTACATGGACCACCAAACTTATTTTTGTTTTCGCCTTGCCACGCGCGCTACGTGCTTGGGCCATAAATTAAGCAGTGGAAAAATCTCGGTCCATAACTTACGTTACAGCCCTCGCGCTCGGTTTATAAGAGGTATATATTTACCTATCGCTCCAAGCCCACTGTCCTTCTCTGTGATGATCATTAAGGCCAATCCACATAAAAGATTCTCCAAGGTTAAAATTCTTATTCAAGTCTTTAATGATAAAGTTCTCTTCCTCTTTGCTCATGACGCTTAAAAGATCCGCATGGGATTGAATACAATCTCTTCTGGCTTCGAACCACGTGTGATAATTCCGCTTGACCAGGTAGCAGTAGATTCTATCGGCTCCAAAAGAATGAGATACCCAACCATCGGGGCAATTATCTGTGTGAAATGACAGAAAAAGTAGCTTAATTTCGCACTCATACAGAAAGCTTTGTCACTAAAAATGTGCTTACTTCTGGTTGAAGGTGAGGTAGGTTGAATGATGACCTTGTTCACGCTACGCCATCTTACTCTGAACCTGGGTCGTTTTCGTTTGGAGGAGATGTGGAGTTTGATTCTGATGCTGTTGGTGACGCTCTTGAAAGGAGCTGAAACCCAATATCGAGGAAAAAGTACATAGATGACTAAGCTCCACACAATAAAGAAAATGAAATAAGATAACTCGCGCTGGATAAATGCATGTTTTGTTTGATTCATGAAGGTATGGGATGAGTTGATTATGATAAAGCATGGTTGCTGGTTGGTTGGTTTGGAGGATGGATGGCTGCATTGTTGGATGGATAGGTTGTTTTTTGCATCGATACAGGGGAATGGATGGATGGACGGATGGGTAGATATGGATGGGTAGGTGAGTAGATATGGATGGATGGGTGAGTGAATATGGATAGATGGATGGATGGATGGTTGGTTGGTGGATGGGTGTGTTGGTAAGTGGAAAAGTGAATGGATGGAAAGATGAGTGGGTGGTTAGATATGGATGGATTGATGGATGGATGGATGGGATGGGTGGGTGGGTGGATGGATGGATGAGTGCATGGATGGGTGCATGCATGGATGGATGGATGGATGGATGGGATGGGATGGATGGATGGATGGATGGATGGATGAATGGATGAGATGAATGAACTGACTGATAGGCAGATAAATGGATGGGTGGATGGATGGATGGATGGTTCTCAATCATACCTGGGGCTCTTCTCCCGCAGTACCTGCCTATCGATGGCGACTCTTCCCCCTGTCCATCTCTGATTTCCACATAGTCTTGCCTACAGTCATTATGGATATCAAACTGATCAAGCCAGACATGGAGTCGCTTGCCCTTCTCGCCAGTTATAACCCACGTGCAGTCTACATTGCTTTGGTACGCGGTAGAAAGGACTGGACTTGAGAGTGTGCCTTGGTTTTTAGTTACCATTCCTCCGCATCCTAAAAGATTGTTTCAAATAATTTTTCATGCCATCATAATTACCCTAAAGGACCAGTCTATATATATGGCCTGGGTAGTCGGAGGATTTTTTTTTTTGGGGGGGGGGGGGGTATACGGCTTTGCAACGGGCGTGAGAGAAGAACAGCAAAAACAAGACAAAAACAAACAAACGACAAACAAAAAACGAGAGACAGCAAGGGGGGATCACTTTTATAGTGCCTCAGGCGAATCAGATAATTTTCATTGTGTCACATCAAAAACTCCCCACCCCCCCTTGCATGTTCGGTTTGTACCGTAAGTTATGGAAGCTCTTTTTTTCCACTTTTTATGGCCCGCGCGCTACGGGCTTGAACCATAAGGAAGTAGAAAAAAACATCGGTCCATAACTTACGATACGGCCCTCGCGCTCGATTAAAAAGAGGTATACATTATAAGATAGGTAGAGAGCTTTGAGTACTTACTAGGAACACGTGGTCGTAAACTGAGAGGGTCTGGCTTCGCTATCCACGTGATGTCAAATCCCTTGTGATTCGTACGATCGTCACTTTTGAATCTTATCCACAGATAGTTACCAGTTGATCGTACTTTCTTTGGTAATCTTGTTCCACAGAACTTCCCTAAGCGAGGATACTTCTCCGTGGGGCCATCACGAATGATAACGTAATCATAACGACATGCTGGACCTGAACCCGAATACAAGAATATTTTATTGATGAAATTAATGGTGATAAAGATGATGATGATGATGATCATAGCGATGACGGTGATAATTATTATTAGAATGGCGATGGTGGTGGTGATGATGCTGGTGATGCTGGTGATGGTGCTGGTGCTGGTGCTGGTGATGACGGTGATGGTGCTGGTGATGACGATGGTGATGACGATGATGGTGATGACAATTATTAGAATGGTGATGGTGATGATGACGATGATGGTGATGATTATCATGACAAAGGTGATGACAAAGCAGATTTCGTATGACTGAAAAAACGCTTGCGCCACGATCGGTGCCGTAACCGTGTCTTGCCGCGACCGTGATGTTTTCTAGAATTTTGACGTGCCTTGACGTGCCTTGACCGTGTCACGACCGTGTTCGTGCCGCGAGCTTTTCACAGTCATACCAAATCTGGTGGTGATGGTGATGATGATGATGATAAATCAATGATTTAATATTGCATACAATAAACCAACATGATACCTTCAATGTCTAAATAGATAAAGCGAAGAGAGATGATTTTGCCTTGAGGTACTTTAATAACCCAATCACAGACGGCGTTGTCCGGGTAATTCCTTGGATAATCAGGTGAAGTAAATCGTCCGCCATCTGCTTCAAGTCTACCACCACAAGCTGAAGAGAGACAGAAAAATGGTGATGATTGTGATAAAAAATTTGTTGATGATGACGAGGAGGATAGCGATGATGACGATGGCAACATTGGGGGCAATTTTGATGACAGTGACACTGATGGTGATGATGATAAGAGTGATGGTAGTGATGACAATCAATACAATAGACCTCTTTAGCTTGGGCATAATGTTTTCCCATTTCAGATCACGTGTCATTCCTTTGGGTTTTATTTCTTTGTTTCTCGAAAACGCTTGAGAAGATACGTTAATATGGATGTATCTGAAACAAAGAATCTTATTCCCAAGAGGATGACACGTGGTCTGAATTGGGTAAACATTACGCCCAAGCTAAAGAGGTCTATTGTGGCAGTAATGATGATAATTATGCTTTGGAATGAATTAAATACGAAGTTACCAACCCATTGGACAACTATCAATGTTGCATGCTCTTTCGTCAACATTTCTGCCCAGACAATTACGTCCTCCATTGAGAGGCCGTGGATTATTACACACGCGTCTTCGTCTCTGGACCCCGCCGCCACACGTCTGACTACAGGATGACCACGTGGACCACAAAGCCCATCGACCATGCACAGGGCGTGCTACAGGCACTGAGGGCCCTGGGATGAAAGAGGTTTAGGTTTTCAGGTATTGCGAAATCAAAATAACATATTCAAAAGATATATTTGAAATAAGGAGTTCAAATCAGTAGAATGGCTCTACAAATGATAACTTGTGCTAAGAAGCAAGTGTGGCATTGTTGGTTAGTGCGCTGCCTGCTAAGGGAGAGGTCCATGGTTCGATCCTCAGTGACCTCACACACTTGTTTCGACTTCTCTCTAGTCCGTCTAGCTTTAGCTTTAAATACCCTTAAAACGGAGCACTGATGGAGAGAGGGGGGTAAAGTGCACACTGTCGGCTTCCATTGATACCAGCCTCGTAGCTGAAGGAACTACCGATGTTAAATATAGTTATTTTACCTTCGCAGGATGCAAACTCAAGTTTGCATCGCTGGTAAATTGGGTCCCAGAACTGTAAATGGTTCTAAATTTCTGAACGGTTACTTACGTCCAAATGTAAATCTTCTTTCAGCGCACAGGTAAGTCTTGTCCCATCCGTCTTTTCCACCTTTGGCCAGCCACTGCATACAGTCCAGACCAGGGATAGGACCAGAATACGAGAATCGAAACCTAAACAACACATTCAAAGAAATTAATGTTTCCTGTATACTTAGATATCAACTGATAAAAGTGGTCTACAATTTCGACCAATCAGAAACGGCACGAGATCACGATTCATGCAATCAGGATGCAAGGAGACGATTCTTGCAGGGCAAATTCTTGTAGCAAGTTCTTCGTGATCAAACAAACTCAGGGGCGTAGGCAGGGGGGACAGGCAGTGTATTTCGTCATTGTTGTCATGGCAGCCACCAGGAAGCAAAGCATATTTGCTAATGATACAAATTTATAATCTGTTGCTCAAGACCACCTGTCTGTTGCATCTACCCGTGAACAGTCGAGAGCAAAACATGTTCTGTCGCTACATCAAACCGCCTTTTTACCTAGTTCCACGATTTTTCTAAACAGTTGCTGCCAATACATATACGGAAAAAAGTCAGCATTGAGTAGCACTCCCAGAAGATAAACGGAATCAAGTCTAGAAACTCGCTGAATCGCCAGGTTTCTTTAGGTAATCGTACTTTAGTAGGCGGGAGGAACTTTGAAGTTTCACTGCGCGACAGAACGTTTCTGCCGCGACTGTTCATGGGTAGATTCAACCGACGGCACATCGTTTTAAAAAGGCTTTTCGCGGGCGGTTGTCATGGATACCCACCTGTAAGGAGCTTCATTCTTAGCGGGCATGCATAAATAGTTATCATCCCACGTTCCCTTTCGTTTGCTCACTTCTTTAGGGACGTAGATACGTGTGCAGATGTGGTCAGGAATTCTGCCTTTGTCAGACCACTGGAACTGTGGATCACGCTTATTATTAGGAGTGCACAAGAGATAGTTGCTCCAAGTGAAGTAGTTGATACGCTCGTAGGTTCTGATGCACAACTCATTTGATGGATGATATTTATGACGACCGAAGCTGAAGTCTGACGGAAACGCTGGCCAAGCTGCAAAGACAAAAACGGGATATGAAATGCGCTACTTTCTGTTATCGATTCAAAACAGAAATCCAGGACAGAGAGAAAGACGACAGGGCACTTGTTCCTCTCCCACTATGTATGTACATCTTAAACCTCGCAGTGATGCGATAAAACGATAGGTTTGTTAAACACATCTATTGTTTTCACACACGCAAGAGAGGCTTGAGACGTGATAAACACACTTGTGCAAAGGTTCTGTGAAGTAGATTATTAGATTAACTTAGGCATTCGACAGGATATATGGATTTATAATATAGTTTAGATAGTACGCGCGCTCTCATTTGCTGAGAAGACCACCAAAATGTATGCTCTATTTCGCTGGTAAAGATATGATTTTGTCTCTCGCCTATTGCTGTAAAGCAACAGAAGATAGCTTTTTGACTCTATCAGTAAAACAGAGCACTTTGGATTTGGGAAAACACTCGAAAAAGTTTGAGCATTACTCGCCTAGGGCTCATGATTTTTTAACTTTTCTCGTATTTCTCCCGCAAACATACCGCATGCTCTATATCACCGGTAGATTCATGAAGACGGTCTTCTATTGCTTAAATAATAAACGAATGTTGAAAACACCGACGTTACAAACGTTAGTATGTCCTTCATCGGAGTAAAAAAGGATTTAAACAGGCTTTGCATGTAGTAGGAGAAACTTAAGGAGAGGTGTATAGTGTACGCCTTCAAATTTTTCGGTTGCTCAAAAGTAAACACAGAATCTGTTTTGTTGTCTTACCTTCGCACTCGTGTACATTACATACTCCTGTTTCCAGGGACTGACCGATACAAAACCTGCCACCGTATGACGGAGGAGGACTGGTACAAGTTCGGATTCGTCTTTGGATTCCCCCGCCACATTGACGGCTGCATTTGGACCACTGCTCCCATTCACTCCACTGCCCATCTAGAATAAATATCTTTAGTTAAGGCCTTGCGTTTTTGTTGATTTATAGTCCAAGTAGTCGTTTAGTCCGAGATGCGAGAGATTGATTGGTTAGAAAATATAATAGGCTTTTTGCACCAACAGAGCACGTGACCACAACCCCTTAAATCAAGCACCAGCGTCAAAATAAACTCCAGAAATGGAAAGAGCATCTCAATATTAGTAAGAAGGTGAAATTTAAGCTCAAAATGTTTGACAGAGGAGAAATGGCATGATTTGTATGGGAAAATGTGCAGCAATCTCGTACAGTCCAGTACATTTTTCCATACAAACTCTTAAGCCTGGTCCTCACTAGCGACATAAGCATAAGCATAAGCAACATACGCAGACTCAGTAGCGTACTGCTCATTAGCGGTGCTTGTCTTTACTCACACCTCGGTGATAAATGCAGTACTGAGTCTGCGCATGTTGCTTATGCTTATGCTTATGTCGCTAGTGAGGACCAGGCTTTAGAAAACATTCAATTTTATATTTCATGCCATTTCTCCTGTGTCAAATATTTTGAGCTGAAACGTCGCCTTCTTACTAATATTGAGATGCTCTTTCCATTTCTGGAGTTCATTTTGACACTAGTGCTTGATTTAAGGGGTTTTTGTTGATCTGTTAATGCAAAGGCCAATTTCGCTCAGCTGGGAACTTATAACTCACCAACGGGAGATTCGTCCCGACTTGCGCACAAGAAGTATTGGTTTCTACTCCAATCGGGATCATTGGGTTCAGTTATGTTTAAACAGTTGCCCAATTCGGACGGCAAAGGTGGGCGTGTCAGCCAAGAGAACGTATACACTCCCTCCGGTGGCCAACAAAGATAGTTATCGCCCCAAGAATACTGAGCACTCTTGGAAGGCACCTCGATTTTAATACAGTTCATGTCAATCAGTGGTCCAGTGTGTGACCACCTGATGTTCAAGGGCTTGCGGTCCTTTCTGAAGCAAAGGTAGTTGTTGTGCCAGTCGTAAGGGTCTTGTGGTTCGTTGAAGTTGACACATGACGAATCGCGATCGCCAGTACCATCGTTTTTCCAGAAGAACTCCATAGGGAATTTAGGGTAGTCTAGGGGAAAAATCAAACTTCAACATGATCCAGGAAAGCTCGGGAAATCAAGTAAATAATAGGGACCTTAAGCAGCCAAGAAAATCGACGACGCAGACGTTTTTGTTCATGTGCGCACCGTCGTCGCTGAGGTTCCCGTTCTAAACAGAACGTGAAGACGATGCCGCGTGCATTAAACAAGAACGTACGCGTGACGTCCGCGTCGTCGATTTTCTTGGCTGCTTAAGGTCCCTAATGTCTTAGTTGAAGATATGCTCGCTTGCATAACGGCCAATTCCCTGAAGAATTACTAATGAATCTTTCTTTCGCAAAACCATTTAACCATAACACCTGCCTGATAACGTTTCTCGAATGGTTCGGGTAGCTTGCGCTCCTGATAGAGATTTCAGATTTAACGGCATAAACGCTGATTTGTTACTAATAGTACTGAGCATCTCAGCAGTATCAAATTTTATTATTATTATTATTCTTATCATCATCATTTTGTTTTATTTTATTTTATTTGAGGATGACGAAATTGAATGCTTACATGCTCTGTATTTACTATGGTCTGCGCATGTCTATTTTTTCTAACGCCTAGGGCTAGTCGTTCTGACAGAGATAAATCTGGAAGTATGGTCCCAAATTAATCAATTAAAATGAAAGAAAAATCAAGAATTCCAGGACAGGCATTAAGGAAAGTAAGGAACTGTAGCCGTTGAATGAGACTTCATAATTAGTTAAGAAGTGATACGCATGCCTTTCGCAAGCTATAAAAAAGTACTAATTGACCAATGCTACTATTAGTGCCAAAGCCTGTAAATCGGAAATCTCTAATGCGCTGCCCCTTAGTACTGATTCTAGGTTCGATTACAGTGGACCAGTTTTTAAACACAAAAGAAATTAAATTAAAACAAATTAAAATTTCTTTGTTTCTCAGACATGCTTGAGAATATACGTTAATATGAATAAACCTCAAACAAAGAATCTTATTCCCAAGAGGATGACACGTGGTCTGAAATGGGAAACATTTCGCCCAAAGTAAAGAGGTCCATTGTATGATAGCTCTTTCCTGTGCTTCGAGAATTATTTTTCTTCCACTTAACTCCGCAAAAAAATCAAGATTCTTTAAAGGTCTAATACACACTAAGGGTTCTGCTCCGCGAGCAGGCTCCAGGGTCGTTTTGTTCCTTCGTGTGTACCAAAGATTTCATGTAAAAAAGGTTCTGGTGGGAGCAGAATTTCGCCCCCGGCTCACGCTCTCTGATATTAAACTGGTTAAATATCATCGAGCATGACCACACCATGCAGCAAGCTCCTGCAGCATGCTCTCTCGTGTGTACTAGTTGTGCAAAATGACCTGGGAGCCTGCCTCTGGACGACCCCCTCAGTGTGTTTGGACCTTAAAATGGATATGCATCTTTTAGCTATTTTTTCTCCTCGTGACCCTAACACAGGGTTCCGAATAAAGCTGTTTACAAAAGCTGATCCTACCTGGGCAGCGGTAAAGCAGGTTAGCTTGCTTGGCATCAAGAGGACTGATATGAGTGTTGCCAAACTCTGTGATGTCTTGCTTTAAAGACCTTATGGTTGGTTTGTGGTTCTTGCTGAAAGCCTTAGACCCATAATGCATCACGGAATAGTAATCATACGGGACATTTAAGCTGTTTATTTTTCGACTACTGTACTTGGAAAACGCAAATTGGAATTCTGGAAACACAAAAAATAAAAAGTTAAGTTATTATATATATTTTTTTCGGATTCAAAATAGTGTTTTGACATCGATATTTAGCTTAGTTTATTTTGTTTTGTCTCTCAGAGCAGATTTCGCGTCAACGATGGGTGCCGTAAGCTTGCCTTGCCGCGACCGTGATGTTTTCTAGAATTTTGCCGGTGCCTTGCCGTGCCTTGACCGTGTCACGACCGTGTTCCCGCCACATTCTTTTCACAGTCATACGAAGTCTGCTCTAACTCAAATTCTACATTTGATACCAAAATGAGTTACAGCGTCCAATTTTCCCGACAAAAAAAGTAATAATAATTCGCATATTTAGTTCCCGTATGTGAGCGCGCGTGCGGCTAAAATTAAGCTAAAAATTTTTTTGGTAAACTGAAAATAAATCAAAATAACAGCTCACTAATATATCAAATTAGAGGAAGCAATTTTTTTTCAATATCCTCCTCTCAACAACTTATTCCATTATTAATATATTTTAAAATTAGCATCGCATATCAATATAAAGTATTTTATTTTCATTAGTTACTTGGAATAATGTTGTCCCATTTTATTTCCACGTGCTTGTCTCGGTCAGGTCTGTTTTGTTCATGCCAGAACCCTATCACGTGACCCAGTTCGTGTACAATGATGCCATGATGAGCACATCCACGACCAAGAGATGTGGTCTGACGTCCACCAACTCGACCAACATCAGAATTACATCTAAAGACAAAGACAATGGCCAATTTACGGTCTACAACTTACGGTACGGACCACCAGCCTTATTTTTGTGTCCACCTTGCCATTAATAAACATCTTATTAACCTCGCTTGCTCGGTCCGTACGCTAGTTATGGAACCTCGCTTTTCCCCACTTTTTTTATGGCCCGCTACGCGTGGACAGTGGGAAAAAAAATCGGTCCATAACTTACGGTACGGACCTCGTGTTTGGTTAAAAAGAGCAATTTATGCTCCAATTTATGCAAACTTTAAGACTAAAATAGGAGCTTTTTCGCATCGTATTTTGGTTGTAAATATTCTCGATTGAGAGTTTTCTGTTGAGTATTGTCTCTTTCTTAATCGACTGATATAACGCGGACAAGTGTCAAGATAAACGTCCAGACTTGTCATACATGAATGAAAATTTAGTCAAACTCACACAGAGGGTCATGATACTCTATTCCCGTTCTTCTTCTAAGAACGTCATTTGCAGCTCTAAATTTTAAATCTCCACCCCCCCCCCCTCCCCTGCTAATTTATTTTTTATGTACTCAAGCTATACCAGAATGCATCTCTTACAGAACCTACCCATCGCCATAGTAAAATTCTACGTAATCAGGCTGGTTTACTCTTTCTACAAACTTGATACAGGTTTTTCTCTCCCATTCTCTCATCGCACCCATCAGGATCTTGTGTGTTTGAGTCGTTTTTCCTGAGAAAAAAGTATCAGTTTTATCAGTGCATTAAACAATTGAGCAAAATACAGTGAGACTCTGAAAATTTTAAACTGAATGTGTCTTTAAATTGTCCAAATTGCAAAACTAATCCGAGTGCTGGATAGACCTTTACGACATAAACATGAAAATGAGGCCTAGGGCTTATTAGAATCAAAAATAGAGGCGAAGTTGACTAGCAATGTCTTTTCATCTCACAAATGTTATACAGCTGAACTGTAATAGGAATATTACTTGACTTTCCATCCACTTTGCTTCAGATTAACATTATAAACACAGCTTTACTGGCTTAATACGACATTATAAAGCCAGCTGCAGTACCATCAAGGTTTCCATGGACTGTTTGCTGAAAATATGAAAGTTTTGATCCAGGGATATCTTCTAGAGAAACTTTGACTTCACTGTCCGCCATAACCGCAGTCTTTCAATTTACGTGACAGGAAGTCATGCCCCTTAGACCTCGTTTTCATGTTTATGTCGTAAGCGTGTATCTCCAGGAATTACTCTGACGATGGGATTAGCGCTAAGGGAGGGTTCATAATTTATGGGTTGGGGATTGCAGGGGGCAGCAACTTTCTCAAGAAACATTTGGGAGGACATCAAGATTATTTCTTCAATGAATATTCTGTAAAAAAGGGCACTAAAAACTTTGGGGGGTAATAAAAAATATTAGGTTTGTAATAGGGGGTGGGTGGGGGGATGGGTGGGGTGGGGGTGGGGATTGTTTTCTCAAAATTTTAAATCTACATGGCGCCCCAAACTCATGAATTATGAGCGCTCCCTAACCGTGTTAAGCAACAGGGAATAATACGTGAAACTAATGCTATAGCATCAAAGAATAAAGCAATACGAACTGGAAATGCTGCAAAGACGTAGAAAATGATAGAAGCTGAGTAACCGCCAAGAACCCTGGTATGTAGTATAATATACCACGGGCGCTCAACCAATCAGAAAGTGAAATTCTTCAACGCTGCAGTAGAAACTGATATGATATATCAAATTAGAGCGGTTTTCATGACAGTGAAAAACTCCCAGTACGGACGTGTCGCACCGTGACCGTGATGGTGCTGTGTCAAAGCATTTACACTGGATGAGCAGTGATCTCGTGCGCTCTGATTGGCTCAACGGATGTCGTCAATTTGGTACCGTGACAGTGTCGCGTGACGTTTTACAGTAATACAAAAACTGCTCTAATGCGTGCTCAAGCGTAAAACATTCAGAGCACATAACACAACATACTTACTTATACTGTAGGCCAGCTTATAAGGGATAATTCCATTCTTCCATAAATTATTTTCGTCGCCTCGTATGGCCGCTCCCAGCGTGTTGTTACCTTGGTTACTGTAGGGATGTCTTCTCCAGGGTATCTTCATGTCAATTTGATAAAATCTACCTGAATCATTATATATATCTGAAAACAAATCCAATTAATAAGATTAACTTTGGAAAAGTGATTTAAGGAGAAAGTGGGGCTTGGTTGGTTAGTGTGCTGCTTGCTAAGCAAGAGGTCTGTAGTGTGATCCTCAGTGACCTCACACACTTGTTTTAAGGAGAAAGTG
>JAAAQI020032009.1:0-18849 GCA_011800005.2 Stichodactyla mertensii | reverse complement strand
CCGGTCAAGCTCGGAAATCCATACTGCGCCTCAGCTTTCAAGGGAATGTCTCGGGGGTATGGTTAGTGTGTTCACAAGTATTTTTGAATGAATTACCGTGGCAGACCCGGGTTCGAATCCCGAAAGGGTCGCATTTACAATTCTTTTTTTCTTTTTTCTTTTTTTCCTTTTTCCTTTTTTTTCCCTTTAATTTTTTGTGTGTGGTTTTACCGGTGACAACCTTTTTGCCTAAAGTTTTTACTCCTCTGCACAGTAGCCATCTCTACTGAACCACACTACACTCTTCTATTGATTCTCTAGGAACCTTTGCTCCTGGAATGCCTTCTTCCTTTACAATATTGATTTCTTTGGACACGTTTAATTAAACACTTTGAATTTGGTGCAGAAACAATCCATAGATGCTTTGCGAATTTGACTCGAATCCAGTCCTACGCTCGATTCGAGAAAGGCAAATTAGTGCGGCATAACGGGATTATAAATTTTCACATCCTTTTTTTGGTTACATTTTTCTTGTTCATACATTTAAAATATTGATTGTGCGGTATTCCAGCCATGTTGGAACATGGCTGGAACATGGAAAACAGAAAAAATGTTCTTGTTAAATTCTTCCAACATGGCGGCTATGCATGACGTCACACGAAAACCAAGAATACATATTCAGCGGTTATACACCTGGGAATAAGGCAAGATCTAAATCGAGGTTACATCGGTGCTTGATAGTCCAAGAACTCAGTATAAAACTCCTTGAAAGCTTTTCTGGAAAATACAAAATATAGCGATATTATTGTGAACCTGCGAAAAAGAATCGGTGCTCCGTGTAGCTTAAGTACAGAGTTCGTTGCGAGCAAGGGTGTAGGTGGGTTGAGCGAAGGCGTAAGTTGGTGCAGGGAGTAAATCGCACGTTTCTAAACTTACAGTGCTCATATTACCATATGCGCACAGGGCTCAGTTTAGATCAAGTGACAACCTAGCGTCTGCTTAGTGTAGATCGTATGTGCGAAAATCATGTCAGAGGTGACTGTAAATCGTATGCGCAAAAATCAAGTCATTGGTCAGTGTATATCGTATGCGCAAAAATCACATCAGTTTTAAGTATCGATCACTCGCGCTAAAGCATTTGGATAAAGATATATACCATATACTAACTATACTACATCAACAGGATTATGGACTTAGCAGTTCTACTAATGTATAATAATTACCCAATAGCGTATGCAACTGGCTCGGTTGAAAACTCAGACATGAACACATGGCAAGCGAAACGGCTTTCTTCTGGATGCTTGGTAATAAAAGCAAAATACCTAAAGAAATGTAAAGACATCTTGTTAACCTAGAGTGGGGTTCTTACTTTAAAGGAATTTCCACCAACTTGTGGTCCTGGCGCGACCCGTATATGATTAAAAGGTAAAACTGAGAAAGCATTACTTATGGTTCTTAATGGTATATTTATCTCTTAACTATCTTTCATTACAATACGCAGTTCAATACATAACTTTCCATGCATCATACACTATCGTGGGACATCATAGAACTCACAATAGTCCTTTCCCAAGATATGGTTGAGTGAGTCCAGTCTCTAGCCAAAGCCTCGATTTCATTACCGTAGCAGTTTCTTCTTGGTATTATTATATTAAATTATACATTGTTTAATCAACAACTCTTCTTTGCTTTATTGTTTAATCATATCCCGAAGTCCATTGTATCAGATTAGTACATAGCTCAGTGCACGATGGTACGTACTGAAATCGAGACTTTGGCAAGTACAGGAGTAACTCGACTATATCTTGGGAACGGCCTATTGACCAGCTCTCGACGAGGCTTCATAGAGGCTCAGTTGGTAGAGCATCGCACTTGTATCGCGGAGGTCATGGGTTCAAATCCCGTTGAAGTCCCAGCATTTTTCTGATTTACTTCTACATGAGGTAACTGAATTTGTAAGTTAATTATTTCACTGCAAAAATCACTTAACTCTCTTTCAAAGATGTTTATTATATGGATTTTCTTTCTTTCTTCTTTCCTTTTTTGGTTCCTTCCTTCCTTCCTTCCTTTCTTTCTTTTTTTTCCGGTTAAGAAATCCGCTCTTATTCTGAAACCTTTCTGGATCAGCCCTTCTAAAGAATAAACAATGACACGAGAAGAGAAAAACCTTGAAGAACTTACCTTGCGTTGTTTGGATGGCATCCACAAAATGTAACATTCTTCAAGTCAAAAAAGTGGCAAGACTCAGGTAGGTCCTGAAAAAAAAAACAAAACAAAACAAAACAAAACAAAAAAACGAAATTTGAATGGAATGAAAACATGAACAACCTATGCTGAAAATAGTAGTAGATAGGTGGAATCACTAAAACAGAATGAATGAATAAATGAATGAGAGAATGAATGAATGAATGAGAGGAAGAATGAATAAGAGAAAGAAAGAATGAATGAATGAATGAAACAGAGGAATGAATGAATGGAGAGAATGAATAAATGAGAGAAAGAAAGAAAGAAAGAATAAATGAATAAATAATGAATGAATGAATGAGAAATGAATAAATGAATTTATGTATGAACAAACAAGAGAGTGAATAGAAGTATTAATAAGAGAACAAATGAATAAATGAATGAAAAAATGAGCAAGTAAATAAATATTAATATAAAGTTATGTATATTTTCAGCAATAATAAAACTAAAGTAAACAAATAAACTATGTAGAATAGTTCTTGTCCTTACCCTTTGTTCCTTATCAAACATCTTTGCTATTTTGATCCTGCTTGATTTCCTGGCATTTAATGGCTGCCAATAATGATATGAAAATTTATTACAATAATTAAAATTGCTGGGTGATATTTACTACCAGTCCTTGCAATTTTATATATGTTGTGCCGAGAAGAACACTAGAGTTAAACGTTGTGCATGCTCGAAAACGTTTTACTATCACACTTGCCTTGCAATTGGACTTCACAAAATGCAAAACTTAAGGTCAGTTCTTATTATTAAAGCTAATTTTTACACATATTCTTTGTTTGTATGATATCTTGGTCCCACAAAAGTATACCACCAAAATGTTTTGTGTGTTCTGACAAAATGAACATTTCTTTTCATACTCAAACTCTCTTACCCTGGGTTCCAGAGGCTCTCTCACTCCAGTGCTTCTTGGTTATAGGTTTCGGTACTCTCTCGCGGTACCAAAACCTATGACCGAGAAGCACTGGAGTGAGAGAGCCTCTGGAACCCAGGGTAAAACTCTCTATAGTCCCTTTTCAGTTCACCAAATACTGCTGTGTCACTTGATTACAGACTCATTTACACAGGGTTAGCCTCATTTCAGTGTCAAAATACTCACATATACCAAAAGTGAAGTAAAGAATGCACAACTTCAATAATACAAACACTTTAAAACTCCACGGACCTTCACTGAAGCATGTGTGAATATTCTACATAAATATGATGCTACACATGAGCAACAGAGAAATCGAAACTGGAGTATTCTTGGAAATGTGCTGGAATGCACTGAAGCCATTGTCACACCTTTGATAGCTGTCCCTGGTGTTCTGTTATCTTTATTCCTCTGAGACTGATGTCTAGTGTACAGTAAGGTGGACTAGTCACTGAAGCCATTTGGTGCTGCTTGACTATCTGAATGTCAGAATTACAAACACATTATTAGGTATATTTGGCATCTTGTTGTAGCTTCTGAAAAAATCTTTACAAAAAAAGAAAGAAAGAAAAGAAAGAAAGAAAAGAAAGGAAAGAAAAGAAAAGAAAAGAAAGGAAAGGAAAGGAAAAGAAAGAAAGAAAAGAAAGAGAAGAGAAAGAAAAGAAAAGAAAAGAAAGAAAAGAAAAGAAGAAAGAAAAGAAAAGAAAAGAAGAAAGGAAAGAAAGAAAAACTAAAGAACAAAAGAAAGGAGTCAGAGAAAAGAAAAAAGACTGAGGGAAATGAATGAATAAATAACTGAATGAAACAGTGTGAATGAAAAATAAAATATAAAATAACAGACAAATTTAAAAAGAAAGCAATAGAAAGAACTGCAGCAAAAAGATACAAAGAAAAAGATGAAGAGTGATGACATAAAATGCAAAGGAAGAAAGAGATTTTGGGAAAATATGAAAAAAGGGATATGGAATATGAATGGTAGGAAAAATGCTTGTTTCTTTATGAAAATGTTTGCAAATGATTTCATGTAATCTAGAATGTCTAGTACACATATTAGAATGTGGTATATTGATAAAACTACATGTGGATATCTAGTCTTCAGTTAGATTACATGGTGCCAATTAGGGACATTAATTATATGAAAAAACAATAGGATGTTTGATCCTGGTAAACACACCTCTTTCATAGCAGAACAAAGTACTTCATTTCCTTTGAAATCTTCCACCTCTACAGATCCAAGAAATCTACATAATTATACAACATAACAACTAGTTCAAATTACTATAAAAATAATTTAGCAATATAAGTGTAGTAAAAGATCAAAAAGTGTTGCTCAATAGGATTCTTTCAAATACCTCCTAATGTCACCATTTTTCAACTTTTTCTTGTTTTTAAAATGCTCTCTTACAGAGTTTACCACAACATATGTTGTTTTTAATTTGCACCCACATATTATCAGAAAAGTAGAAAAACCATAAGTGTGTTACATTATCTTGGTACTGTTGGTTAGTGTTGTGGCAAAACACAGTGCTTTTTAATCAAAGTTTTGCTGTATCTTTTTCATGTCTCTCAAAAAGTTAAAAAAATTATTTAATAAATTGGGTTTGAACTTGGAAATAGTTTGAAAAATGAAAACACTAAGATTGTAATGGTTTAAAATTACATCAGTGTAAGTTTTTAAATATTCAAGAAGTCATTTGTTACCTTAAATAAAACTGATTGTTATCAGAGGAATTTGAGCTGACCAAACTTGAAGTAGAATCTGCACCAAATGTAATAGAAAAAATTTCTCATTAAATCTAATTTTAAGATTTGCTTATTATCCAAAGTAATATATGAAAATTAATTTTAAAAATTTTGCATCCTTATGTTAGTGTTAATACATACAGGTGAACAAAATAAAGCCAAACTATAGTTAATAATTTCAAGAGTTAATCACTGTTTAGGCTCTGAATATATTTACAGAACTGTGTATTTCTATAGATGGTAAAAAAAAATTAACTGTTTTAGTTGTGGTTATTATTAATTTGTGGCAAAGAATCTTGGCTGTTTAAAGACTGTATGAATCAATTTTCTTAATTCTCTGGGATACAATTCTCTTTTTATCTTTCCATGATGTTATCTTTGCTCATGTGGTTTCATAATTAGCTGATTTGAGAGATAACACCAAGCAAGAAATTGAATGGTTTCTAAAAGATAAGATGATTCTATGGCTTATGTTGACATAATAAATTCAGAAGATGTTAGGTTATTTTGGTATTATGAATCCCTCTCTTTCTTATTCTGTTATTCATCCATTTAATTATTCATTTCTTACTCATACCCCTTTTCTTGGCATACTGAAGAATATCGGAGACATATCGTGATGGAAACATTCCAGTTTGTCCCGTTCGTAAATTAGTCCCCTCAAACCATGATTCATCATGCGACTTTATAAGACATACAGCATCGCCTACTTCTAGGCTGATTTCATCATCATGCCGCATGTTGAATTTATAAACTGCAATGTGTGTCTGTCTCATAAAACTACTTATTTCATCTGTTGAGCTCTGCGAGCTGTATGAACCGCTCGATGAAATTGACAAGTCGGAAATACGATTTTGATTTCGGTCATCAAGTGGAGACACAAGTCTCGAGTCCATCGTGCCAGTCTTCGTTTTCCGCATAGGATACTGCGGGTTTGTGCCTTGCATTTGCGGTGTCGGTGTAGATTGGGAAAAATTTGTAGATGAAATTGGATACCCGGTCTGAAAAGATGCCATATTATTTCTCGGAGATGGGGGAAGATAGTACTGCCTATTAGTACGATTATAAGATCCATAGCCATCCTCTGGTGAATAGCCTCTCCTAATCTGTACTGTTGTTGAATTGTCTTCACATGAATTAAGCTTATTCTCCATTGTTGAGGGGAAATTCCTCGGCTGCTCGTTCAAATTTGTCACCAAAGAATTTATCCCTCGAGTAATTTCATCGATCTCGTAAGGATACGATCCTTTATTCTCGTATTCGGATGTCATACTATCCAGGTTAAATTGCTTTCACCAACATTTAAACCAGATGAATAAAGTGAGGTAAATTGTCCCAGCTTTCAAACGCACTTCTCTTCTTGGTCTGAGTCCTTAAGTCACTTGTACCAATCTCAAATTTTCCCGGTCTTTTCGTAGTAAATTATATAAGAGATGACATTCACAAAATGATAAGACTTTAGAATGTCTCAATATCCTTTGACGCTGTCTAAACTGTCCGAAGTAAACGCTAATAAACGCCTTCAAATTATAGTTTTGTAAACAATCCACGCGTTGAATGAATGAAGTCCAAGTGACAAACACGTACCGTCGTGCAGCTGTCCTAACCTCAAAAAATCAAACACTGTCAAAGAGTCCAACTATTGTACAGACCATCTCCTTTAAGGTGATGTACTTCAATTGTCGAAGGAAAACGTCTTATCGTATTAATACAAAGGCAAAAAATCACAGCAAAGATACGTTTCGACAGTGACTCGCACTCATCTAATTCAACACGAAAACGTACCTCACGGGGTGGGGGTCGATGGAGTTTGAATAATTTATCAAAATTTGAAGTATCAAATTAAACATTTAATGTCATAGAAAATTCACTAATCTTCTTTTATTCGTTAAATTGTATAAAAACAAAGCAAAAATAATCCCCCTCGATACATTATACGAGAGATTATTGAGAAGTTTTACTTGGAAACTTACCCTACCCCACTTAGTCATTTTTGCCTACGGGAAGGAAGGCGCACTTTGAATGATTTCTTATTTAATTTAATTTTTTAAATGTTTTTTCCATGTTTCATTGCAGACGGACCATATTTCCACTGTTGTGTTTGTATATGAATATGATTATTGGAAAATTTGTGAAATATTATTTATTACCATAGTTATTTACTTTGAGCAAACATTCTACTATCAGGGGTAGGTAATGATCAAAGTAGTTATTTTAAGTGTGTACTTTGAAGTTTTTCTCCAAAACAAAAATAACCGAAGTTCATAAAATATTTTGTTTAATGACTTTTTAAAATCATTTCACTATTTGAAATTCTTTTATTCTTCAAGACTTGAAAGACAATTTTTAGTCCCTCCCCCCCCCAATGAAGTTGGTAACCGAGGTAGTGTCAATGTACACTGTGTCTTAACGACGCTACATGATAATTGTGACTACAATGGCCGACAATAAAGTGCTATTTAGATCAGCAAAATGACTGCCCTGCCTTTCCTTCAGCGTCCTGAGTCTCAGTCGTCAGAGAAGAAGAACTATCGACTGAGCTTGGGTGACAGTGAAGTGAAGATTTGGAGGTGCAGAAGCTTCCTTAACGACGATGAAACGAGAACAAGAAGTGTGATTGACAACAATGCAAACAGCAAGGTAAAGAAGTGATAAGCACTTCAGTAAACTTCCAATTAACTTATCTTACTGTTTAACGGGTATCATGGAGAACATCCAGGAGTTAATTTGTTAATTTTGGTCAAGTTTCGAAAAGATAATCAAAGCGTTAGATAAATTAGTGTGAAGCTTTTATAATGATCTCACACTTTTACCCTATTCTTTGTCTTTTTGATTAGACGTCTTATATAACTAAACTATGATTATCGATCAGGTGTTAGAGAATTCAGCTTATTTAACTTTTGATCACCAAGCATGATTTATAATTTCTGCCTTCATTTTTAGTTCACAAATTGCTTTTTATAGAATCTGAATACTATGTAATTTAACAGTGAAGTGAACCACAAATAAATCATTGTTTCAGGATTCTTTGTTTGCCTAAGCTTAGAGATGACTTTGTCTGCCGGTAGCTTATTTATAAACTACTGTTTGTGGTGCAAAAATATATTTAAACTTATTGCAAAGCTCACGGAAAGTTATGCATGAGGTGGAATTGATTGATAACCAGATGGCCATAAATGTCGACAAGCTCACTTATTCTTTTTAAGATAGAAAGGTTTCAGGCTTGACGAAAAAGTTAATATAAACAGGAATTTTTGGAGCCAATAATTAATATTATGTCTATGGTTATATTAACCAGATCTATGAATCTAACCAAATCTAATCAATCTTTAACAGTAGGGCTGCAACACAGCTTTGAGAATGCATAACCATTGGATTGAATAATGAAAATAGATATACTAATATTCATTCATTAATCATTGATTCTCTCATTTTAAGTTCTTGATACACCTTTCCAAAATTTAATTGAGGACTGGAACAAGCTTGTGCTGCACAGAATTGTAGGGCTGAATTTGGGCCCTAGATCAAAAAGTTTGTTGGCCATCTTGCATTGAGATTCTGGGATTGATTTTGGGGACGAGATAGAGTTAATGCCTGTATTTTCTTTGAATTTGGAAAGACAAATTATTTCCACATGTCACAACCATGTTTTTACCACAAGCTTAATTTTCACAAAAATCTGATCTAAAATGGGAAAGCATCAATAGCAGGGGGAGGGAAGGGCATTTTGAGTAGAATGTTTGACATTTTCCCATTTTGGATCAGATTTTAGTGATTAAAATTAAGCTTGTGGCAGTAGATTAACGTGGTTGTGACATGGTCAAGGCATAGCAAGGCTAACACGCTACAAGCAGATTAGATACATCTTGCAGCAAAATTTTAGAAAACATCAGTCACGGCAAGACATGCTTACACCCACCAACCATACTGTGAGCTTTGTACAGTCTTATGAAATTATCTGCTCTATAAACCAACAAGCCATCCAATATAATTATCAATTATTGCTCATAGGATGCCAGAAGAAATAGGATTTTTCTAGCCAATCAAACTGATTCAGACCTGCAGTTGTTTGACAGACACTATAGCAACAGTCCCAGGTCCCCCCAGACAGCATGTCGAACACCATCAACAATATCAAGGCATAGAATATTACATAGCAAAAACAATAATAGGCATGGCCTTCCAAGATGGGTATCGCAGCTTGGACGTTGGCTTCCACCAAAACAGGTATTGAAATAGACTTTGTTCATTATGCATGACACATGTTATGGCATCCAGTATGCTAGAAATTATATAACAATAGATAACTTAGAATTATAATGACTACTGATACAGCTGCACTTAATTCTTTTCAATAATTCATTTGTACATGGGTCCAAGTACCCACCAATTGAAAAATCGTGCTCAAATCTGACTGTAATATTTAACCCTCCACTTTGAGGTTGCATGACAAAATAATGACAGCCCCCCTTTTTGTACTAGCTCTTCCCCCTCTAACTAAAATGACCATATTCTAAAATATGGAATCTTACCTTGCAAAAGGTTTTAGTTGAAAAGACATCTCAAGGGACTGTTCATTTTTTATCAGGGTGGATGCGCTGGTGGGTTTCTTGAATCTGTCAATGAATATTTACATAAGTCCCCCCTCTCCGTTTTTCTACTTATAACCTGACCCCCTCTACATATTTTTTTTTGACATGAGCCCCCAGTATGACCAAAATTTTTGGCTGCCCCCCCCTCCTTTGGACCCATTTTTTGGGGTGCTTTCCCCCTCCCCCTCCCCCCCAAAAAATCACCAGCCCCCCATAACCACATAAGATGAATGGTCCCCAAGCTAGCAGTAATGGCACTCCTCACTTACACTTATTGAAATATTATATGAATATTTTTTCAAAGTCATGTGGATATCTATTTTTAGAAATTACAACTATATCAGAGCTTTTGGAAGCATCTTGACCTCATTGACAGAAACAAGGAAGATATGCTAGTAAGTTTTTTAAAAGTCATCCAAATGCTTTTTATTTATCAATTATAAGACCCAGGGCCTACATGGGCTTTGGGTCACTAGCTTGAGTCACATCCCATCCGAATGAGCAATTTGACTCATTGCCCATGAGGGTGAGGTCTCATTGTATTTCATAGTAACACTATAAACAAACTGGTCAGATATTGATAGAAAATGAACGGCAAGACCTCAAAAAATTTGGAGAAAACCTTGGCAAAACCTGAGGCAAAGGGCAGTAGTCCTGTAGTAGCGTAGCCAATCAGAATACAGGATTGGTGATAGACCACAAGTTTACTCCCTCCCCAACAACCAATCCATTTTTCAGAGGATTACACTAAAGAAGGATCAACAGTTGGCTCAATTCAATACTTGTTCTTGAGCATATATAATCTCCTCGGAAGAGGTAGAGAGGGATGAAAAATTCACTCAAATATGTTCATTTTGTTGACAACCAATTTCATGCTTACATCTGTAAGACAAATCAGAATTAAAACAAATCTTTTTGATATTTATAATTTAAGGATCGCTTCCCCCATGTCGTTCGATGCGAACATGCCAGGACGTTATCTGCTCTTCAGAGGCAAAGAACAAGACTGAAACTTGAAGAGGAATTCAAGGAGGCAGAGGTGATTTAGTTTGTTTTGCTTATAGAACTTTCTCACGAGGCAGCCATACTTATTCCCATGAGAATAAATACCCTTGTTTCTGCCCGGATAAACTCGTTCTGAAGTGCTTGAATGCGAGGCTCAAGGGGCAAAAACTTGTTGTTTAGTCAACATTGGCTGCCGCGCGAGAAAGATCTATTTTTGTTCACAGGTATTTCAAGATCTTGCCAATGCTTATAGATGAAGCAGTGAAATGAATGAACTTCAACTGATGTGTCATGGTTACTTTTGCAGCGCTTCGAACGCTTGTTAGAGAGATTTAAGAAGGTAACCGAAGCTTGGGAAGCTTTTCAGAGACAGACTGCCGCGTTAGGTGATCAACACACAGCGCGTCTACTAGCATTTAAAAGAACTAAAGGTAATTCACTCCATTATTATCGACAATTAGAACTTATTTAACATATCGTAGGTGGAAATCATTGAATTACCTAAAGAGGGATGAAAGTGGATGAGTAAATGGATGGGTGTGTGGGAGCATTAATGCATGGATAGACGAATACAAAGTAAGCGGATGTATAATCATATGGGGATAAAAGAATGAAAAATAGATGGATGAAAGAATAGATGGAAATAAATTGATGCTTGGCTGCGGCATTTCTCAGATCAGGGCCGTAGCTAAGGGAGGGGCACAAGCCCCTAAATATTTTCTTGCATCTAGGCCTAGCGCATGCGCCCTTTCGTTTGGTCGCCCAGCAGCGCACCCCCGCCCCCCCATTGGCTAGTAAGTTTTACTAAGTTAATGATTTCTATTCCATAGATCACTATGTCGATCCTCTCGAGGGAATCAGAGAAAGACGGGAAGAACGAGAACGAGTCGAGAGAGAACGCCAGCGTCTTTTAGAAGAAGCGATCAGGGAAAAGGAACTCGCCAAACAGCGAGAGAGCGTCCCATCGATAGTTATAACCAATTATGACGTAGATCTGATGAAATTAACCCAACGACAAAATACGTCATCAGAATCGGAAACCATGGAGGTTGATGGCTCTCAGAACGATATGAACATGAGGGAGACAGATTCAAATGATCAATTAAGCGATGAGAGTGATAAGAAATCGCTAAACTTTCTAGCAGCGCCTTCTTTGTCTTCTCTCGATGTCGAAGACAATGTTTTCATGAAAAACCGCCCGATGTTAGTCGATGACACAGGTATGTTAAACCCTCTTTAAGACTGGTAGGGTGACACAGACACATGTATGAAAAGGAAATCGGACTGTTAGATATTTGTGGTTGCGCGCGCTTCTGTGCGCAGGCGTTCTTGAAGTTGCGCAAATAAAACTGGAACATCATGCCTCTGCATGTGCTTGCGTCGCCAGTGAAAATGAGGTGTAATGGAGATAAATGCTTTATTCCACATTTATCATCACTATCATGATAGAGCACATTTCGTATGACTGTGAAAAGCTCGCGGCACGAACACGGTCAAGGCACGGCAAGGCACCTCAAAATTGTAGAAAACGCGACGGTCGCGGCAAGGCATTCTTATGGCACGTGTCGTAAGCTTTTCACAGCCATAAGAAATCCTCTAAACATACATAGTTTAGTGTCATCAACCATGCATATAATCATCATATCTTTAATTAAACCATTTTTGGTGTCTATCTTGTTTTAGCTGGTCTGATGGCAGGAGTGGTTCCAGTCCCTCTCGGTATATCAACTGGTCTCATACCAGACTCTTCAATCAGGGCATCATCTTCATGTGATCGTTATCATTCTGGGGCCCAGGCCCGCTTGAACAATGTGAAACAATCGTCGAAGAAAGGTGGCGCTTGGTGCCCAAAACAGAACAACGAAAAGCAGTACCTTGAGGTGGATCTTGGGCGCGAAGCAACTTTGATGCAAGTAAGTTTTCATCTCATAAAGTGTATCGTACGAGTGGGAACGTGCAGTACCGACTTGCAGCACGTACATAAATGGTAAGGTATGCGATGACCTTGAAATGGCTTCCCAGTTGTTTACGTGTAAATCATCCAATAATCACTCGCAGTTACGGTTACGGTGAATAGTACAGGTTTGAAATTTGCCGTATCGTTCCCACTCATACGAAATAGTTTATAGAGCGAAAGTTCTCATCATGTGCAGAGAGAGTATGCGCCGTTTACTAACCATGATCAACGGAAGACTAATACCCATTCACACTGGGCCTTTAAACACGTTTAAAAGTTGTTTAGTTCAACTAGTGACCTTCACACAGTGTGCACGCCCAACTAAACAAGTTTCAAACCTTGTTTAACTAAACAACTTTTGGGAGGTAGTTTTAACCCTGTATAAAGATGGTGGGCAAATGATGAAGTACGTAGAATAGAAGAACTAATAACTAAACAAGGCTAGTTGGTGTGAATGGGGCTTTGGGGAGGCATATGAACGAAGATAGCAGGGTGCAGCCCCATATAACACAGGGGCGGATCCAGGGGGTGGGTGCAGGGGATGCGCACCCCACTGAGATGAACGATTTAAAGTCAATTATGGCTTTATTATTATCTATTTTTGGTGCTTGAGTCCTTAACACAAATATTGCACCTCTCCCTGAAAAAATTCTGGGGGTGCACCTCTCCCTGAAAAAATTCCTGGATCCGCCCTGTAACATGTACGTTAGGTGTCCGCTTTAATAAGCCGGGATAGTGCAGGTTGAAACACTGAAAAGAAGGATAAGATGATGTCAAAAAAATCCAAATTGTGTTTTTTCCCTTCATTGTTTGATTTCTTGTCTGTACACTCGAGGTGGCTACACAAGGCTACCCCGGTGAAGAACCAGTCGCTAAGAAAGATCTTCGATGGGTGCAGTCATACACGTTGGCTTACAGTAATGACGGGGAAAAATGGAACAGTTACCGAGAAGGCGGGGCTGTCAAGGTATTTATTTATATATACACCTAAATAGAAAAACGTCGTCACAGCCAAAAGCAACAAGTGACAAACGACAAGACCAAAACCAAAAGCAAACGCGTTTCCGGACACACATTTGATTTTTGGAAGCATAGCAGCCTGCCATTGTAAAAAGACTAAAATCACCGCACCTAAATGGATGAATTACTGCCTTGAGAACTTGGCTTCTTGCTTTCGGCTGTGACAACGTTTTTGAAATAGGTGTATAATTGGAACATGAAACAAATTTTTCCAAAATCTTATCTATATGAATAACTAAATTGAGCTAAGCTGTCAGACGATTTAAATGGAAAGGAATTAGAAAAATATAATAAATAAATAACAATTAATCAGTCAGTCAATTAAATGAATAAATGAATGGATGGACGAATGAATAAAGAAAGAAAAAAAGAAGAATTGAGGAAATGCAACCCTTTCGGGATTTGAACCCGGGTCTGCCACGGCAATTCATTCAAAAAATCGGTGAACACACTAACCATACCCCCGAGACATTCCCTTGAAAGCTGAGGCGCAGTATGGGTTTCCGAGCTTGACCGGCGATGAAGTGCCGTTCCGTCATCTTAGGGGTTAAAGAATCTCTGCCGAAGCATCAGGGGAGAGGCTGGCCGGCCCCCTTGCTCTAACCACGGTTCACGTCGATTTGAAAGAGCAAAATAATCAAGTCTATCTGGTGCATTGTTTTGGCCAGTATTGATGTGTTAATTCTTTGAAATCCATAGACGAGTGGTTAAATGCGCCGTGCTTTTAAGATAGTGAGTCAAGCACCTAGGGCTGGGTTAGTACTCGGATGGGTGACCATTGATAGCTACTTGGTGAATCAAATAAATTAGAACTTTTCCTTTTTTATCTTCGATTTTATCTTTCTTTCTTCGTAGAAGTAAGCAAACAAAAAATAAATAAATAAACAAATAAATAAATAAAAAATATACGAAATGTGGCATACTAATTAATTCATACTAATTAACTCTTCTAACTGTTTGTACATTTTGTACAGAGAAGCTCGTTGAAGAACTTCAACAAATGAATTCCAAGAAAATACTTAACAATATCACTGAAAGGTATAAAATGGAATAACATAATTATAAAATGAGATAAAAAATATGTAAAACACTGATATGAAAAAATATAATTCATATACGATTTATGTTATTTCACATACACGTACATTTCATTCAGCACGATAAAGTTTTCAATGTTGTTCTTAAGACAAAAGTAGAATTTCGGAGAGTAAAAATGGATACTGTTGTTTCACAGCTTTTGATTATATTGTGCACGATAGTCCGATGTTCAACCAACTGATGTAACCAAATTTATGTGCGCGACGCACAAGGCAGCTTTAAAGGTCGTTACTTATCGCCTAGTATGAGGGGGATCAGAGGAGTTTTTTCTATGCTCATTCCCGGAGTTTCCCACAATCCTTAAGGATTTGCGCGCACCAGCGAAGTCAGGGGACAAAAAACATTGAAAAATTATCGTAGTTTTGAGGAAATACGTGCACTGTCTAAAAAAGAATAGGAAAAGTTCAGTTATTCAGATATTCTATTTGGTAAAACCATTTACATCCTTCTTTCTTATTCTAATCCACTTTTGACAAAACGCTGTTTGTTTTCTGTTCAATTTCCGAAGTCTCCTTCATATACTCTGTCCCTAACCAGACCCTGACCTCGTTTACACGCGCTAAATCAAGGAGAATTATGGGTAACTCCGGGAAGGTGCATAAAAAATTAACTGATCTCCCTCTATGCACTATGGGTTTTCGTAATCTCCCTCCATTATGGGCAAAATGTACTAACAACCTTACGTGATTCCCCCCTTATTGTTCCTTATTTTTCAAATCCTTATTAACTGCCCTAAACCCTTCGATCCCCCCACCCCCGGTTAGAAACAAGTGAATAAACGTACTTCCTTTGCAGGTTTTTGATGGAAACAGTGACAATAACACAGTTGTTCTGCACAGTTTGTCAAACCCTGTCGATGCTCGTTACGTTCGGTTCTGCCCCAAGACATGGCGCAATGGAATTGCAATGAGAGTAGAAGTGTATGGGAGTTTCTCAGGTATTCCTGACATGACAAGCCATAATTTTATCCGACAAAAGGCCATTTGCACTAACAGGTCACATGATCACAACCCTATTAAATCAAGCACCAGTGTCAAAATGAACTCCAGAAATGAAAAGAGTATCTCGATATTAGTAAGAAGGTGAAGTTTCAGCTCAAAATGTTTGACACAGGAGAAATTGCTCGGAATACAAAATCTAATGTTTTCTAAGAGTTGGTATGGAAATTGTACTGGACTGCACGAACTTGCTGTCCAGCACATATTTCAGTGTAGTCTCCTTTGCAGCCGTTATTAAATTTGACTGACACTAATAACGGCAGAAAAGGAGAGTAATTCCAATACAAATCCTAATGAAATTTTCAATTTCATACTTCATGCCATTTTTACTGTGTCAAACATTTTGAGCTGAAACTTCACCTTTTTACTAATATTGAGATGGTCTTTTCATTTCTGGAGTTTATTTTGGCAATGGTGCTTGGCACTGGGGGCTGGTCACGTGACTTGTTAGTACAAAAGGTCTATTATAATGCATTTAGCTTGCGCACCATTTAACTCACAAATGGGTATCAGTTTGACGGATTTACAAGTGATCGGTATACACCTATTTAAAAAAACCTTGTCGGTTGGCGATCTGAAATCTGAAATATGAGGCAGACAATTCGCCAGCGCAGGTCGTCGCTCCAAGGTGGTGTCGTATTTAGCTATTTACTGATTACAAACTACCAAAAGATAAAGCTTAATTTGACACTAAAACTAATTTTAGATACAAATTCACAACTCGTGCACTCAATTCCTCTCGGTCTCAGATTTCAGATCGCCGACCGACAACGTTTTTTGAAATAGGTGTATCCACTCACTTTTGCTCGGCTTTCCTTCCCCCCCTCACCCCACCCCCCTCACCCCACCCCACCCTCACCCCACCCTCACCCCACCCCCTCCCCCCAAAAAATGAAGTATGAAAATAATCACAAGGCTTCTTCATCACATAAATAGAAATCATCTGACTATTTTGCGGTTCGTTTTGAAATTTGAATCAATATAGACCAAATCCACTTGGACGTAATCTTTTTACGTTTCAGACCACGTGTCATTCTCTTGAGCATTAGTTCTTTGTTTGAGCTGGTACAGCCAGTGACGACGTTAATTTTGGCATTGAACAAAGAAACAATTGTAAATTTTTTTCTCTTGTTTGCTATCCAAACAGTGAAAGCTATCGAAAAAACTTGTATGTATGCCATGACGTCACGTGAAAACCAAACATAGCACTAGAACACAAGCTATAACAATAACAATATTAAAGGCAATTATTTTTTTTTCTTCCTAGATGTTTGTCTATCGTCTCCCGAAGCTGTTACCCCTAGTTTCTCCCTTCCTGAAATCAACCCAGCTCAAGTGAATGTCCCCTCGCCTGAACCTTCGTCTCCTCCTCCCCCTACTAAAGACCCTTCCCCTCCGCACAGCACCTCACCCCAAATCCTCTCCCAACCAACCCCCTTCCAACCAACCCCCTCCCTCCCAACTCCTTCCCTCCCAACTCCCTCCCCACCTCCGGTGTTACCATCACCCGTCACCAAACCCCCATCGCCGATCTTTGAAATTGATGAAGACGTTTCCGAGCTTGAACAACTCAAGTGCAGTCCCGACAGAATGACACCCCTGGAGGGGTGGGAAGAGGAAACTGTCAAATCAATCACCGAGTTACCCTCTGAGGAGGAAGTGGAAGGTAACCATATATTCATCAGAATTTTGACTAATTACCTATCTTGTGGGGAGTAGATTGAACTGTGAAACACCATGGCACCGTTAGGGCACGGAAATCACGACATCTGTTGAACCAATCACAGATAGTGCGGGAGATTACACACAGCCAATCAGAACGCACGGCCACGGCACGGTCGTAGTTTTTTTTCCATACGAAATCCGCTTCGTCTCAGTATTCTATCGTCAGGGAATCAAGGTTGGCGTAGCGGTAGCGCACTCGTCTCTCACCTCTGGGTTCTCGGGTTCGATTCCTGGACTCGATATTTCATGTGAGTAGGGTTCTTGTTGGGTCTCTTCCTTGATTCGAGGGTTTTTCTCTGGGTTCTCTGGTTTTCCTCCTTCCGCAAAAACCCATCACAATAAATTCCAATTCGATCTGTGAGTTAGCTGTGCCCTGACTTAGATCAACCCGGAAGTTGTTTCAGAGTTCGATAAAATTGATGGCTTGATGTGTGACTGAAGCCGGTATAGTGTTTTCATCTTTAACCTTGGCCCCGGAGAACCGCTGTTCTATTAAATTGCGCGCAGCTTAATATCATCGACAGGATTGCATGTGTCCTTCCTCTACAATTTGCATGTTTTTTCTATGGCTCGCGCAGTTTGGTTTTGATCAATTTTCCCGAGAAGTTTCTTGAAATATAGCGTTCATAAGGTTTTCCATAGTGTTTGACAGTTTTCGAACTTCCCGCAGTATGAATGGTAAATCTGGGATCAAAAGTCGGTGACATATGCCGATCTTTCGTCGGCGTTCATATACGATAGACCTCATTAGCTTGGGTGTAATGTTTTCCCATTTCAGATCACGTGTCACTCTCTTGGGAATAAGATTCCTTGTTTCAGGTACATCCATATTAACGTATCTTCTCAAGTGTTTTCGAGAAACAAAGAAATAAAACCCAAGGGAGTGACGCGTGATCTGAAATGGGACAACATTACGCCCAAAGTAAAGAGGTCTATTACTCGCTTAACTTAAATTTAAACTAACTTTTAATATTTTTTCTTTAGACGTTGAAGTGGCATTAATTTCGCCCTTCCTTAATGTGCAAGGATCAAAGGTAAACTATAATTGTGACATTCGATTGATATTTTATTTTCATACACCGAGCACACACTCTAAGTAATGACCTCTTTGACAAGTTCCTTTTAAATTCGAACTAAATTTCTTTATTCTAGACAGCAAAGATTAAACGTAAGCCAAAGAAACCAAAACCTGAGAAAAAAGAGAAAAAGAAGAAACCGCCGAAGAAAAAGAAAGTAAAACTGCCAGAAATAACGAGTTTTATGGATACTCTACCGGAAGCTGAGGAAGAAGAACCGGAACCGGAAGAGGAACAACCAGAACCGGAAGAACCATACCGCATCCCAACACCTCCCTTACCAGAAATTCCAAAAAGACCAGGTTGGGCTTGTCTTAGAGAATTTTATATTTTCCTTAAATAGACCAAACCACGTAATGTTTTCCCATTTCAGACCACGTGTAATTGGGAAAACAAATACGCCCAGGTGGATTTGGCCCATTTAAGGTGGCTGGCTACTATTGAATCGAGTTTCTGAGCCCACAAGCATGCGCGCGCATAATTTCCACCGAATTAC
>JAAAQI020031898.1:0-18853 GCA_011800005.2 Stichodactyla mertensii | reverse complement strand
CGGTCGCGGCAAGGCACACTTACGGCACTGACCGTGCCGCGACTTTTTCACAGTCATACGAAATCTGCTCTAAACAAAACGATAAAATTGTCCTACACGTGAAACGTCAACAACTATTTACAATATTGATTTCCATGCGGCCTTATTAGAGATTTATAAAGAGATTTGGAAGCCAACCCTTGGGGAAAAGCTACCATGTGTTTTCGAAAGGAATGATCCGCACGAGATCGGTGTGCCACCGCAGCCAGTAAGCTTCTTCCTGGACAGCTTGCCAATGTAACAGTGGGTCATTTGCCACGGGAAGTATCTCGTTTTACTCGATTTCTTTTAAAGAGAGGAGCCGATATACGTGAACGTAAAAGATATGTATTACAGACGATCGCCCCTCGTCTAAGGAGGCTTGGAAATTCCTGAAAACGTTACAGTGCAGACGGAAACTTCGCTACAGAACGTGCAAGCTATTGACAAGCTCAAGTCATTGGTTGAACTGAATTATAAAGAACCAGTGAATGGAAAATTTGATGACTGT
The DNA here is from genome assembly GCA_011800005.2 of Stichodactyla mertensii. Lineage (NCBI taxonomy): Eukaryota > Metazoa > Cnidaria > Anthozoa > Actiniaria > Stichodactylidae > Stichodactyla > Stichodactyla mertensii. Next base: position 18,324 of record JAAAQI020031898.1, on the reverse strand, counting down.
ACAAGTCAAATTCTTGAAAAACTTTGTACAGAGGACATAGACTATATTACTAGTCTGCCACAGCAGTGCATTCTGGGACTGCTATCTCAGTTAAGCCTGGTTCTCACTAGCGACGCATGCATAAGCGCAAGTAACATACGCAGGCTCAGTACTGCACTTATGTATCTCCTAGGTGTGAGAAAAGACACCAGACTCAGTACCCTACTGAGTCTGCGTATGTTGCTTGCGCTTATGCTTGCGTCGCTAGTGAGAACCAGGCTTTAAATAAGACCGAACAAAGGACGTCAAGTTTTGTGGTTCTTTTGTTTGGTGTTATTGAACTGAGTCAACAGTCCCTGAATGCACTGCTAATGCAGACTAGTAATATAGTCTATTGAAGATGAGGAAGACGAAGACATTGAGTAAACGGCCTGGAAGAGAGTTGATTAAACGCTTAACATTTTACCAAATGCCTTTGTGTTGTCACTTAATATTCGCGACGCTATTTTTGCGACATCAAATTAAAATCGCGGAAATTCGCGCGAAAATTGAGTGTCGCGAAAATTAAGTGGAATAAGATATGTAAAGGAAATTATACAGCTAAACCTGTCACGTATAATATGTACATGTCCAGGAACAACATAGCTAAAAAAGACGTAATCGGAAAGGCTTTGGGGGCCGTGGATTTAGCGCTGGACATATCATACGTGACAGGTTTAGCTGGTTTGATTATTTTCACATAGCTTATTTATATATAAACTTAGCTACTAGTATTGTAAACTCCCTGATGAAAACTGCGGTAGTCAATCGAAACGCGCGGGAGAATTTAAATAACTAGTTTACAACTTTATCGCTTTCTGTGCTTTTCACTGGTTTCATTTAAAAAAATGTTTTTAAAAAAGTATTTAAAATATTATTTAAAAGCCATGCAACTGTGTCCTTGTGTCATTTGAGGGTCCTATACGCAGGCATTTCTGGAATGCCGGGAAAGTATAACATAATTTTTGGCGCATGTATGCCCAACAAAAATAAATATTGTTGCTGGTTTATATCATACAGGCCTTTTAATCAATTGATAATACAAGAATTTCGGATGACTGGATCTATTTCAAAACCTCGCAAGTAACGATCAAAGTAGAAATTCAAGGAGGTTTCAGGGAGTTTAGCTAAAATTTTAAAATTCAAGAGTTTTTCAAGTGCCCTTGAAATAAATTCAAGAAGTTAAGGAGTAGCACGAACCCTGGTCAAAGGTAAAGTGAAATACAAAAACACGTTGTACATTTATTGTACATGTTTGAACACCAGCAATCTATTGTTTTCTTTGCCAATGTCATTGCCAAGATAATGTCAGCTATTCTGGAAGCATCCGAATACGATGATCGATTTCTCAACCGCAAACGATCGTCTGCCAAGTTCGGGTTCATAATAGTAATGCGCCCCAAATTCATGGTGCAATAGAAATAGGACCTAGGCCGAATAGACCTTTTCGGCTTGGGCGTAATGTTTTCGCATTTCAGACCACGTGTCATACTCTATGGAATAAGATGCTTGTTTGAGATAATCCATATTAATGTATCTTCTCAAGCGTTACCATTAAACAAAGAAATAAAACTCAGGGGAATGACACGTGGTCTGAAACGGGAAAACAAATATGCCCAAGCCGAAAAGGTCTATTCTCTTGATTGACCACTAAACAATGGTATCAAGTCGAGGTTGGGTAGACAAATTATGACACAGTTAAACTATTTTGTATTTGAGTTTAAAACGCTTCTAAAAGTCTGTAAAAACATGTCATGTAAATCATATCGTGTGTGCACATTTGTAGGGTCTGTTGCGAGTTCATTTTTGATGTTATTATCTTGTATACCAGACCGGTCAAACAGAGGAAATTCCTTGCTATGTTCCGGGCATAGATTGATAAAAGGCTTACCAGATCGCCTTTAATTATTTCATAACCAAAGAACATGATCGATCCGCTGAAAATGAAACGGCTTCATTATCTGAAAAGTATCCTCATTACCGTTTGAGCACACGCACAACTAAAACATAGGTTTTTGCACGATCACGTGATGGCAGCCATGTTGGATGGTAAAACCAATAAAACCTGAGAAAGAATTCAATCCGTTAGGGGAAGAGATTCTATTGTTCTAACATCCAACATGGCTGCCATCACGTGGTCGTGCAAAATCTTTCAATGAGCCAGTATGAATATCCAATAAGTTTGTTCGCGAGTTCATTATACGCATGCGCAATCAGTCCTACCTTAGAATATTGCGCAAAAGACTGGGTATAGGTCTTTTCTGAAGTAGTGGTCTAGCTTCGGCACAAACATCTATTGTTCGTCATACGTTATGTGGTGTAGTTTGTACCGAAACTAGACCACAATGCCTTTGGAGTCTGGCATGCCTATTTTTATCTTTTCCTCTTTTTTAAACCTTCCTGGAAATTTTTACGCTATTATATGTTGAGAGTCGGTGATTGACAATGCGAAATGTATTTGATAATTATAGAGCCCTACATTTAAATAGAAAAAAAGTGTCAAACGTCAATGGCAAAGAGTCGTTTATGTCAAATAAAACTACAAATAAAAGCTAAAAGTAACAGCAAGACAGAAAACAGAAAACTTTCCTTTTGCATAACATTTCGATGGCTTTCGAGATCAGGCCTTTTGATTGGACAGTATGACGCTTCTCTCATTTTGATTAGCTCAGAGTATTCGCACTCGAACGAAATCTGCTCTGCATGAATAATCGAAATTCCAAGACCTGGTCTGGCAAGAGATCGTGTAGAGCAGACAACAGATGACTGTTTAAGCGATTTACTTCTCACTAGGGAATCAAGGAAATACACGAAAACCAACCAAAGATGGGAATGCTGGGTCTGACGGCATGCTGGGGAAGCCACTGAACGACAGGAAATGAAACAAATACAAGGGACTGACAGCAGAGGCTCTTACATCGCCGTCAATGATCACCATTTACGACTTTTTCCTACAACGACAGCAAAAGCAAACGTACTGTATTCCGGCGAACGAATGTTGCTCTTTCTTAGAGGATGTGATTTGACATGGAAAAACCATTCGGTCCATTGTGCTCTTAGGGACCGGTTATTATTTATGGCCTTAGGGGAGGGATCACATACATTTCTTAGTAAATTGGTTACAAAATGAGGGTAAATCTCTTGGGTCCCATGGTGCCTCAGCGGGATCAGATGACTTTTATAAAAACACATTAAAAATCCTCCTCCTCGAACGAATGTTGCTTCCCTAAGGTCTCCCTGGAAAATAAAATCAAGGTTACAGAAGGCCAGCAATGCTTTCAACGCTCTAAATCAAGTATGGAAATCCAAGATATACAGTGTGAATACGAAGCTAAAGATTTTTAACAGCAATGTTAAGTCGGTGCTATTGTATGGGTCAGAATGTTGGAAAATAACAGGAATGGATATGAGGAAATGTGAGACGTTCCAGAACAGATGTCTAAGGAGGATCTCGAGAGTGTTCTAGCCCAATAGGATCAGTAACCAAGATCTGAGGGAGCGAACTAAGACCGAGACTATAGAAGAAAGCATCAAGATGAGAAGGTGGAGGTACATAGGGCATGTGCTAAGGCGAAAGACAGCGAGGGAGATACCAGGATAGCATTGACATGGGCACCTGAGGGAAAGCACAAAAGAGGAAGGCCCAAGGAAACGTGGAGAAGAACGGTAGAAAGAGAAAAGAATGGAATGGGGTGGCGGAGCTGGAAGGAAGCAGAGAGTGTTGCCATGGATAGGCCAAGATGGAAAGATTTGTACCTCGCCTTATGCTCCACGAGGAGCTAAGAGGATATACATACATATATTTCTTTCATGCCGGCGAAAACCGCGAAAGTCAGCGCAAAGAGTTCTTGTCGTATGATTCTCGTGACGGCAGCCATGTTTGATGACAGGATGATTCATGGTTCCGACTCAAACAATAGCCAACCAATCACTGTAGCACTGGTTTTCCCAGTGGAATACATCTTGTTCCACAAACACTATCACAGACTGCATGTTTTCACAAAGGTTCTTTGCATTACTTTACCACCGTATGCATTGCTACGCGCCCACGAACTTCAGTGTTGCGTATGGCGATTGGCGATTTCTAGATGTCAATCAAATCACTGATCATCCTTGCTTGGCGTAAATGACCTTGGACCAACAAATAAACAACTCTCCAACGTAGAGCGGAGGGGTAATTCCCCACCACTTTCTGGAATTAAATGGGGGCCTGGAAATCGACACCGACTTCACTTGATTGACAGCTAAAAATCGCCAATCGCCATTCACAACACTGAATTTCATGGGCGCGTAGCAATGCATACGGTGGTAATTTGATTCTCCTATTTCTAGAGATGTTATAAATCCCAACAAAATGTACAAATCTGTTTGCGATCAGAATCTGAGGTGCGCAGTTTTCTAGCAGACTTCGTTTGGCTTGTGGGACGTAGCAAACAGTAACTATGGAGTTTCGCAACCATGAATTACGGTGCCTAAACGGCTTAAGCGTACCCTCTAGACTTCATTAATGATTTACAGCGCTTTTCATAATTCTGCGACCTCCCGACTCCAGACTTCTGGTCAACGTCGGGCGTTTTGGCTTCCGTCAATCAAAGATTCAACAAGTCTGAGTTGGTAATTATTTTAATTGACAGAAGCCAAAACGCCCGACGTTGACTAGAAGTCTGGAGTCGGTAGATCGCAGAATTATGAAAAGCGCTGTAATCATTCGAATGATTATTCGCTCAGGTTTTTCATCAATAAAACGGAAGAATCCATACTTTGAAATCAATTCACAACTCAAGTTCTGACTGAAAAACCCTGTAATCCTCATACTTCAATTTCTCAGACGATGATCTTTGGAAACCTCTCTTTCGGGGAGATAACTCATGTCGAGTAAAAACAAACAAACACCAAAAAATAAATAAATAAATAAATTTAAAAAATAAAGAAAAAATAAAGAAAAGAAAAGAAAAGGAATAAGTATTGATGCGAATATTTTCTTTCAAAGAGTGCCGTGTACTGACTGCAACAAAATCTTTGTAACAGTGCCGTGTACTCTTCAGATTCAGTGTGGATGACGACAATAATTTTGAATCTTGATGTCTGATCTAATTACCAAAACTCGGAATACAGGTAATAAAGGAACCTTGGGAAACCAACGTTGGGATGTTTCCAATGAACCGGCGTCATTACTCAGCACATGACGTCACTCTGGCTGGAACGCAGAAGTTAGGAACCACCAGACAAAGAAGCTATACGTGGGCGGTCTCGCAATGTGAAAAACAAAGATTTAAATGTACCTGAAAATTTTATAATTATGAGGGCCGTGTCAGCCGAGCTGAGCGCCGGGTTGTACAGTCCTCTCTATCGGCCAAACAGGCCGATAGCTCGATGGTATTGATGGCTCCAGTATCTCTCATCAGTGTTTCTAGGAAGGTTGATGGCGGCCGGACGCGTTTTAGATGTCCCGCGTGTCTCGGCCGACACAAGAAAAGTTGGCTTGCTGGCACATCATGGTGACGGAAACAATGACCAGCAAGTCCCGGCAGAAGGTCCGAGTCTTCGGTACAAGAAAATTTATGGCTCCTGAAAATTGTATTGTATATTGGAAGTGGCTCATGAGACATTCAGGATGTGATTTTTATAAAAACCGAAATCTTGGTCAAAAATGTCCACTTTTCAATCCTGAAAGACATTCTCGTCTCTAGAGCTCGCGTTCCTTGGGACCTGGCTTCCATGAAAGAAGGCGGGCCCTGGGAAATAAAATTTCCTGAAAGAATTCTATTCAGCTGGCGACGTGTTCTACTACGCCTTATCCTGACGAGAGAAAAGGCGTACCATCAAACGCGTTGGCGAATATTCCGTACGCTCCAAAACCGACTTCACCTATAATGACTAAGAGTCTAGAACTTTTGGGCAACAATGTAGAAAACAATTCTAATGGAAATTCTTTGTTGGGCTGGGTAAAACAGAAAAGGTACTTGCTAGTTAGCCCTACGTTGTTCAGTTTTGAGGGTTCTTTGACCTCTTGCACCGTGACATCAACCCCTTGGGGACGTGACGAAAATTCCACTTTTGTTTCCACGGAGACAACAGACAAACCCAGACTGACATAAACTCGTATCTATTCGCAAGCCCGGAGACAAAACATTCTATTTTCTGAGAAATAATCCAATAAGTTTTATGGGCGTATTTCAGACTACATGTCATCCCCTTGAGAAGATACGTCAATATGGATGAACCTCAAACAAAGAAACGTATTCTCAAGAGAATTGACACGTGGTCTGAAATGGGAAAACATTGGTCATATTGAACAACAGACGAAGTATTATAATTGACTTTACGACCGGCATGGTTTGTGACCGGTTGTGGCTGCTTTGAATTTATGTATAAGACTTTTAAAAGTTCTTCGGACTTAGGGGTGCATTGCCTTCACCTTCAATGGTGTTTCATCATGAGGTTACTGAGATTGGTGAGGTCTCCTGTCACCCATTGGGGAGTTAGTAGCTCCCTCAACCTCCAGCCGGCCCATCTTCTTCATTATTTTTTCTCAACATGACTTAAACATCCATTAACTACCAAACACGATGTTACACTACATTTTAACAAGTTATCGAAAAACTCGGGTCGTAATTTATCGTTCAAGTACCTCAATCTCATGACCAAATCACTGAAGGCCAAAACAACAATGATAGCCTCTGGATTGGCTGATATATGATCTCACTCCCTTAGAATTCACGTAATGTATGCTATGTAAATGTCTACCACGAGGCGAAGAAAGACAAACCTTCCGCCGCGAGGATGGAAATCCTCATAATAAACTAACGTCTTATCACCAGACTATTAATACTTAGAGTCAGTACTGCGCGTGAAAATTCCTCAGATTATTACTTCTAAAAGGGTCTTCGCACATTGTCGTATTTCCTGGCAACGTTTTCATCGTTTGGAAGAATTTTTTGTCATAGTTCCTGCAGTTGTCAGCGAGCTTGTATATTTGTACAAGTCTGTAAGTTATTGTGGATGGCTCAAACCGGAAACCAACCTGCAGAGCGGAAGTGATGGGTCAAAAGTTTAAGCTTTCTGAATCAGATATTTCTGGGATTCATTATCTCGACTCCTCAGTATTTAATGCCAGCTAAGAGATTGTTTTCCGTATTATTAGGGAGGAACTCTACAGCAGCTTTCCTTAACTTGGTTTTACGACTTTCTTCAGCCTCTACGACAGTCTACTACAAAGTTGTGGGAGCCCCAACGCATGAGAGCAGTCAGTCCGGGTCTATTTTGTCCATAAACTACTTGAAGTGTCTTGGTTCGAGAGCCGTCCTTAGGTAAGTGAATAGTTAGTCTGTTTTGTTCATATCTGTGTTTTTTTCAGGCTCTTACTTCACCAATTATGCACGCCTTTCATTACTCATAGTAAGACCAGACTTCCAGCCAGACAAACTCCCTAAAATCTTTTGTGAAATGATACTACGCTAACCAACTCAACACTTTTGAAGAAGCCTTAATTGCCAGACTCGTAACGGCTGGTTTGAGTTGTAGTTTAATATGTTTTTGTAAATTAGTTAGTCAATGATTTCTGTCGGACATGTTTTTCTGTTTATCGGTTTCACTGACACATTGACCCTGTAAGACGAGTATGGTTAGCCAGTTAACTTGACTTTCGGGCTCCAAGTTCATTATTCGCTTCGATATGTTCGCTAATTTCAAGGCGTACGTCAAAAAGACACCGTGTTATCGCGCGCGCTTTACTAAATTTGTCGTCAATGTCACGCCGGGCGAGGTGAAGAGACTGAGAGGAGACACGGCGCTCTTTTGGGGTTTTCAAAGAACCAATGGTGGCCGACGCAGCCAGTTGTAACTTCTCAAGCACAATTCAAAAGCCAGAGTTGAGTTTATTGGATGTTTATTGAGGAGATTACCGAATTGATTACAATCTAGACAATCGAGGCTTATCTCATGCGATATTTGCTTCGTTTATTAGACGGTAGACTAAACTGTCAGAATAACAACTGTATATTTGAAGTAATCACGTCAAGTTGACGTTTCTTTTAAGGCTTAATAAGGTTTGTTCGACTTGACGGCGCGTTGTACGAGTGGTTCGTAAATATTCGCAGTGAGTCAAATAAAACTGTTTTCTTTCCTTGTACACGTTGTCCACAAGTCACATGATTGTTCAGTCCATGCATGGGACGTCATATTGGGGTGACGTCATAAGGGCAAGCTTTAGCTTCCGGGTGTATGGCGTTGGGTGTGTTTTACAATCGACAGCGTTATCTGTGTAATTATTTCTAGGAGGAGCTAGTACACGCCAAAATCGCAACCTCCTTTCACTTTAAGATCACCGTTTAAAATGGTAAACGGATCGTTTCTCGTCTTTGGCAGATGTGAATCAAGGACTAAGAAAGGTCAATGTGAATGCATATGAGTTGAGTTTTTCTAATATTTGGGTGGGAAGTCAAAAAAGGATATTTTCGTTGTTAGAACAATGCTTTTGTTCGCAACTGTGCCTTCAACTTGAGGCCGTTGTTCCGTGATCGAATGGACGTAATCCACTGGGGCGTAATGTTTTCCCATTTCAGACTACGTGTCATCCCTTTATTATTATTTCTTGGTAGCGGTTGAGAAGAAACATTAATATGGATGAGCCTCAAAGAAAGAATCGTATTCTCAATGGGCTGACACGTTGTCTGAAATGGGAAAACATTCGACCGAAGTGGATTTGGTCTATTGGAATTTAGAAGTGATTTTTGCGGCGGAACCTGGATAAAACCCTCAAATCACCGGAGAGAACCGACAAACAAAGATAAATTCAATAACATCATCTTCATCTTTTTAATCCATTATAGTCAGGATTTCTGTCATTCCTAACCAGAGGTAGAGTGGGTTTTCTTAATGGCATTGTGTCTGGTGCATGGAGCACAAGTCGAAAGAATCTGTCAGATATAGTCTTAGGTGCTTTATTAACACTTGGTCAAATGAGGCTTACTGAAGTAAATCGACCTTCATATGCGCGCGTAGCAGTTAATAAGCATACCTGTGGTCCTCTTTAAGGTCGTGTTGAAATTCCCGCAGAGGAATACCGAAGACCCTCGTGGTCTAGATGGTGACATTCGGAATATTAAAACCTGAAATATGACCTCAGAAAATCCCGAAACGAATAGAATATTTTATAAGCTAAGGGTAAAGATTGTTTACTAATTTGGAGGCATAACATACTAATACTAATTATCCACAGTTTACTTTCATTTCTAATTATCTACTCATGATTGTAAGCTGCGCGGCTGCCTATGGTGCCTTAATATGCAGCCCGTAAAGTCCTCCACTGACTGAGTGTAAAGCGCATTGAGACTTGCGTGAAATGCGCTATATAAGTACCCCATTATTATTATTATTATTGTTATTATTATTATTATTGTTATCATTATTATATTATCATAACTAGCGACGTGTCAAAGTGCCAGTGAATTCTCCTAATGGTGTCTTTTTGTTCTTAATGTTTAACTTTGCTTGTGTGTGTGTGTGTGTGTGTGTGTGTGTGTGTGTGTGTTTGTTTTTGTTTTGTGTTTTGGAACCAATAGAGGTTTTGCACAACCAAGTGAAGGCAGCTATGGCAGTGCTGGATGGCAGAACAATAGAGTCCATTTCCCCTAAGAGAGTGAGTTTTCCCAAGCCAAGGAAAAACAGCACTCTTCTCGTAGGGAAGGATTGACTTCTTTCTCATGTGGTTTTCTCGTTTCTGCCATCCAATATGGCTGCCGTCACGTGATCGTGCAAAACCTCTATTCAGTGCTTAAATAACTTCTGTTCTTTCTTTGACATATTTATGTAAGTAAGTCTTAATGGTAACAGTGCTGTCAAGGAATACTTCAGTTTCGAATTCTCTGTTACGCCGGCAGGGTGTTTGTGTAGAATATTCACGTGTTTCATTGAAGGTTCCTGAACTTTCAAAGTGTTTGTATTGTTGTAGTTGTTTATCCTTCGTTTTATCGTTGGTATTTATGAATATTTTGACATTCAAATGAGGCTAAAGCCTGCAAAAAGGAGTCTTAAATTTAGAAATACAGCGCTTTTGCGAATTCGAAAAATGTCTATTGCTGACCATGCGCTCAAGTTCTGGGGACGACAATGTTAACAAAAGATTCATTGCCAGACATTTTAATGTAGTTGACTGTTAACAAGCTGAAGGAAGTCACAGCCCTATGCTGATAAGATAACAATGGAATTTTCATGTTACTGCACTCTATGGGATGATAGCAGTCGGTAAGTTAATGAAAAATGAGGATGTATTGACAGAAGCGTGGTGACTAGATATCACTAGAATGTTTGTGAATCTTATCTTTTATAACATATATATTAATGAAAGGTCTTTAAAACCTGAATAGAAGTTGTTACCTTTGATTTAAAAATATTTGCTACTTGTTAGGAATTTGCGGCGGCTCAGGTGCCAACTACGTAAAATGCGGTCCTGTTTCAGTGGTACTAAGTTTATTTTGAAGCAAAGGTTTTCGTTCGTTCGTTTTTATTTGATTTGATTTGATTTTTTTTTTTTTTTTTTTTTTTTTTTTTTTTTTTTTTTTTTTATCTTTTTTTCTTTTGGGTTTTTTTTTTTTTACTTTATAGACCTTATTCGCTTGGGCGTATTTATTTTCCCAATACAGGTCACGTGTCATTCCTTTGGGACTTTTTTGGGACTTTTCCTTTGTTTAATGGTAACGCTCATTAATCCCATGTTACTGACTAGTGACTACTTGACTACTGACTTCAGCTACGAAAATATAACACAGGTAGCCCATACTACCCTCAGATACAGAGGTTTGTAAGCCCGTGTATGATCAAGTATATAAAGCCAAAATGACGGCAGCTCTGGTCCTCATAATTCTTATCGGTGCTATCTCACTTGAGATACAATCTTTTGGTTCTTTGTCTGCCTCATTTCGTGGTTTGTTTATTTTAGTTATTTATCAAATAGTCTAGTGTTGTACTGTCCTTCTCAAAGCTTATATTGACAAAAATGCAATTAACTTATCGTCGCCATTTCTTTTCTCGTTATGAAAGCCCTTTGTACACTCGAGTCTGTCATGCTGGTTCGATGGTATCTTTGTTACGCTATGTTATTGGCATTTCAATCATCTAGATCATAAGGAATAACGAGAAAAATAGTTTTTTCGAGTGCCGGAACCGTTTTCTTAGTTCTGTTGGGCTGTAATTCGAAGTATTTGAGCCCGTAGGCAGTTTTTATCGCTGTTAGTGACACTAAGGTTCTTCAAATTTTCCAAATAATTGACTTTACAATTTTAGAATTCTGTCACAAGAAGCGACTTTAGGAGGAACCAGAATGCTTACTCTCATTTCTGTCAAGTTAATCGAGTAGATCATTGGTGCATTGTATGGCGCAAAACTTAGTGTTCCATATTCAACCAAATATAAGTGCGACACGTACAAGGGTAATTCTTCATCCTTAAATGAGCCTAGTTTAATCCTTCCCTTCTCCGCTATCGTGTTCGAATTAGAGTAGTTTCAAATACACAGACTCCTTCACCATTTGAACCTTTACATGAGTGCTCGCTAAGGACGGCTAAGTTGTTCAAAACCAGAGTAGTACCAATATTGTCTTGGTTGTCTGGGTAGCTGGGCCCAGACAATTTTTAGCTTCCAAGCTGCATATGAAAAGTTCTTTAAAATGCTCTTGTCGAAATCGAATAAAATGTTCGTAACACCATTTTTTCCCTATTGCAATGTCGTCGGAAGGCAGGGAAGTGTTTAACTTGGTTTTCCTTCTCAACCCCCCTTAGAAATTAAACCAGATAAGCAAGAAAATTTAGTGTGCAATAAAACAAACAAACAGACAGACAGACAGACAGACAAGCAAACAAACAGACAGACAAACAGAAAGACAAACAGACGGACAAACAAACGAATAAACAGACAAACAATCCAAAGGGTTTTTATGTTGCAAGAATTTAATATTTACCACTAGCGGATCGGTTACAGAGTTCATCAACAAACACCCTTTCGGCACATCTTGTTCGCATTTCATTGTTTTTAAATGCTATTATTTTAATATTTTGCCAGTGGACAGATAACGGGCAAAAAGAGCTCGATGTGTCCCAGACAAACGACCTGATGTTGATGAACATTTTAGAAGTCAGATACATATTGATATAAATGTTCTGAAGACGCTGTAACTAATTACAGTAATGAATAAATTCATTGCCCTTTTCGACTTGTAAAAAAGACAAGAAACCCTGATGTTAATGACTAGATAATGTTAATATCACATGTAAAAGTAGAGTTGGTTGTTGGTTCTCTCCCGTACTTCGAGGATTTTACTCCGGGTTCTCCGGTTTTTCTCCCTCTACAAAAAGCAACACTCTCGCACGGATCAGTTTGAACGTTTTCGCTGTTGTGTTGTCTCGGCCATCATGGCGAAGGAAACAGAAAAAAAACTTTCTTTGGCATCATGAACTAAGATAATCTTCATGATTACTGTATGATGATCTTGAGTTTACTGTTTCTTATATTTAATCTATTGTTTGCTATACAATCTGATTTTAAGATGCGGTGTGGCTTCACTGGAACAATATTTCATTGATAAAGCGAAATATTGCCTATTTGTATTAAATTTAAGGGGCACTTTGCAAAGTGCCCCTAAAAGTCGACATGAGAAACCAGGGAATGTCTTCCTCTCTCTCTACAGAAGAAGAAATGAGAAATAAATGTCCTAGGGTGTGTCATTCCAAGCTATGAAACTCTATAGGTATTACATGGATGCTTTTAGCTTTAGTTTGAAAATACCATACTGTAAGAGGATCACTAATCGGTGGTTTTATTGCTCGCTCTAAAAAGGCACTAGGAAGGGAATAAGTCCAGTGAGCTGCAGCTGAGAGTGTGCCACACAGGTTATTGGTTGAAAAATACCATACTGTAAGAAAATCACTAATCGGTGGTTTTATTCAGTGCTCGCTCTAAAAAAGGCACTAGGAAGGGAATAGGCCAGTGAGCTGCAGCTGAGAGTGTCACACAAATCCAGCTTATCGGTTGGATAATAGCCATATAAGAAAGATTAGTGAAAGATTTTCTGAGAAACCACCCGAGTCTTTCAGAAAATCAAAATTATTCCGTGTTTCTTCTAAATGTATACTAGATATAGCCTTATAAAATCACATATACAGCTGTTGTCTGACATGCCAAGACCTTGGAATAACTGTCTATAGATGTAGTATAAACGGGCTATACGTATAGACATATGGTAGACAGAGCAGAAAAACGACAAGGCGGCTACTTTCACGATTTTTTTATTAAACTGGTAGTGATGCACCAAAACTATAAGCGTTTCATTTGTTTCACTGTTGCTCCAAACTTGTAACAAAATCTTGTCGAACTAGAGTAAAGCTACTTGGAGATATTCACGAAAATGTCAGTTTTTCTGCTGATCAAAATATTACCCAAAGTACAAGGCGTTATATCTCAAAATCGTATTCACTGAATTTTGGTCAAATTTGATATTTTGTTCTTTGTCTCCAAGAGAACGTGTTTACAAAATATTGAGCTTAGATACGGATAGATGTAGTTATAACGAAGAAAATAAAAAGGTTTTTCTGCTCTGTCCATATGGTATGTATCGAAGATGGGAGAAGCTAGAGCTTGCTTTGTGATCCGTCGAGTGAGCGGCCTCGAGGCAAATCTTGAGCCAATTTTAAGACCATTAATCGCGAAAGTCCTTCACATTTAATATAATTGCATTAGTACTTGCTGCAAGGGGTCTATATACCAAGATTAGAGAATTTGTTTCAAGTTCCCGCTTGACCGGCACCCTTTTTCTATGGTTCTGTCCGACGTGGTGACTGTGCTTTAAAACTTTTAATTCGCGAAAACTAATCTTTGAATCAATAGACCTTTCCCGAATTTGATTCAGTGACCACGAAACTATGGTTCCAAATCGAGGTTGGACTTGATATGTTACTGTAAAAGTATGATGACGTCAAGTCCAGCCTCGAATTCAAACCATTGTTTCGTGGTCAATGAGGCAAATTCTGGAAAAGACTATTAATACATCAGCCGATACAAGTTAGTGATACGCCTCTCTTCTCAGTTTCAGACGTTGAAATCAATTACAAACATGTAAGAATGAAAGACAAAGGAATTCACATCACATGCGTTAGTAATTTACAGCCGCCATTCAAGTACAGGTGACATGACCTTACCATTTATTGCATCACAATGAATCGCGTTTAATCCGTATGGAAAAACATTTTGCTAAATGGTGAATACCACTTGTTTGATTTCTGATCGGTTTGAATCCTTGGTATTCAAGGAGTGTTTGTTTTTTGTAGTTTTTGAAAATGCATGACTCGTTTGATCGAACCGGTCAGCAGAAGTAAGAAGAGTCCGTGATACGCTTAAGTTTTAATTCATTGTTTTATCATCGTGTATGAATTACTGAGTGCGAACGAAAGGTGATTCCCCTGCGACCTGTATCTTCCCCTTTTGTTATTTCTTGATATAGTATGCTTATAGTACCAAAGTTGACTTACAAAAATTTAGCGCCATTTTAAATGCAAACATTTCTTTCACTTTTCCATTAGAATTTTCTATTTTCTTTTGTGCAAGTTGTTAGTCTTATATCCGCGCCCTGTGGGAGAACTGAATGCATAAAGTCTGTCATATAGTGTGTAGCTTCTTGCATCGTAGAAACTGAGATCGTCTATGGCTAATGCATAAGAAGAGAGAGAAACAAAATCAAATAGTCAGTGAAACAAAATCTAATAGAGTGATTTTCCTTCGACCATGAAAAACTAATAGTTAGTAGTAGACTCTAAACCTATTGTTTTCTTTTGTTCTTTATTAACTAGTACAAACTATATAGTCATTTTTCTTTCACGGTCGACAGAAAATCACTCTAGTCATTGCCTAAGTCAAATCCCAATATAAGAAAACAATAGAATTAGTATCGGCTAACCCCTTTTAGACATTACTATTTCACGGGTTCATTGCAATCACTATACTGCAACGTTTACAACAAGGCTACAAAACGAACAAAGTGGTATCAAGATTTTCTTTACTGAACGTCTATCAAACAACACAGTACTTGGGGACCAGGAATCCTAAGTTTATAATAGTCGACAAACTAAAGCTGTTTTTTGCGCACATGAAAGTAATACAACAGCCGTACTTTTTTGTAATCGTAAAGATATAAAGAACGAATTACACACGATGAAATCATTGAGCATATCAACTCATTTGTGAACTATTCAAGGAAAAAGATTTCGGAGATTATCGTTTCGGTTCTTCAAATTTCAATCCGTTTTTTCTTTGGTCCTGTCTGTGTAATCAATCATAGCCACAGTCTCTCAGGTTTCTACCAAGAAGCTTTAAAATTTATTGGGCAAAATATCAGATTCGTTCGAAGGAAACCATGAATATTCTCAAACTCATGAATGATTAATGAGGAGAAAAGCAAGATAAATCACTACCGTGATGGGGGTTTGGACATGTGATCTTAATTAGCATATAATTTGGCCAACTTTCGCTTTGATTTTCTCCTAGAGTTATTCATGGTTTGAGAAGCTAGATCAAATACTTGAAAGAGTGTTTCATCTTCTATCCAAACACCTCGAAGTCGGTCAAAAAGACTTGGCTGCATCTCGTTTTCTTAGACCACTTCTCGGCGTTTGAAATCGGATGAAACACTATTTCCAGTGTTTGATCTGTTAGGCACTAATCAAACCCAAGTCTTTCACCGGAAATAAGTATTTCAATACCTCTAGATTGTAGCAACTTACTACGAAGCAGCAAAACAACATTAGAGATATTACTTACAAATTTAAAATTCCAGTGGGTAACCGCAGAGCTGAAAGTGTTTTGCTTAAAGGCACTTATCTTACTTGGAGAATTCCGAGGATTATTACCAGCAATTTAATAGGATCTTAAGCTTAAGGGCAGTGTAACCTTAAATTTCAACACACACACACACAAACAAACACCAACAAAAAATACTCAAATCAATGGACAAATTGAAATAAAACATTAAAGTTTTTATGGGAGGATTTGAAGAAACTTACAGAGATTTTAGATGGAATATGATTATGATTTTCTGGGGTGATAATTTGTTTTGTCGGGGGTTTACAAGGCGTGAGGCGGAGAAAATCCAATGAAATAGAACTCTGTTCAGTTATAGTGGCATGTCAACAGAGGTCAGGCGAACAGAAAAGCCTTTTATATTATATCCTGTCAATTAGAATATCAAACACGAAGACTGTGTAGAAGGTCCCGGACTTCGGTATTCAGTTGACTGCTACTCTTGTGCGAAGCTTTCGTACATTTTGAGGCAGTTAGTATATTGAATAAGGTATGTATATAGACTTCTTAAGTCAGTAGTTATCTTGAATAATAGCTCTGGATTATAATAGAGTACAATATTCCTTATACACATTCAACGAACTTGTTTGTTTACCTCTGAATCTGTCCACCGAGCATGCTGAAAATAATGTTCCAACATTCTATATAGAAATTTCATTTTTAGGTGATGCAAATTTAGGGGGCTATTTCAAATGGTCTCAAAAGCGTAGTAGATATCTTAATGTGAATTCGATCAACAGACCTGTAGTCTTACGATGAATTATTCATGTTTATAAAATTAATTTAATAACAATGGATGTCTAATTGGTAACTTTTAACAGCCACCCACGGTTTTCGCAAAACTCAACTCTTTCGTGGCTTGGATACTGTAAAGTGCACGTTACCGTGTTCATCTCTGACATAACTTCACTTGACTCACTCCTTTCTACACTTAACGTCTAGTACCTAATATATCCTAAAGTACTTCGGAACTCAATCGCAAGGTTGGACGGAAGATGCTTTAGATGCAGGATGGAATTGAACTCGTAGAGTTAGTCAGGCTTAGGATTTATTAAAGAGTAAGAATTTAGTAATGATTAATTTTCAGCTTCAAGGAATCCTTGAAACTGTTTGGAAGCAACACTAGCAGGAAAGGAAAAGTGTTTTTCGCGGATTGCGACAAGAGCTCTGGAATTTCGTAGACCAGTTTTTTTCTAGAGGAGCTTTTTCGTCTTTGTTAGAGGAAATTCACCACGGGGCCAGCCAAATGCTGGAGAAATGCCGAGCTGGTAAATATCGAGTAGTTGACAATGACCGAGTGGTTAACAACGAATGCGTAAGCCGGAATAACAAGAGAATTCAGAATGTTGTTACAGGGGGAATACCGGAGCGTCATGGAGAGTTGCCACATTCTTCTAAGATCAAATATTCGGTTTCGTTACCACAAATTCAAAGTCAAGGCACTTAGGGTCCGTCACGTGATCCCGGCCAATCCAAAGCATATGGTTGAATAAACAATCGACAGGTCTAGTCAGAGTCTCTAACGGTAGTGATAATGATGTACCAAACTGTACTATATTCCGTTTCGTTGCAAGCCCGGGTCAGTCACATGACTTCAGTTAAACTATCACTTATGCAAGAATAAAATATCGCTTGGTCGACTTAAATAGATCTCTTTACTTTGGGCGTGACAATTCTCCATTCAGACCACGTGTCATTCTCTTGGAAATAGTCTTCTTTGTTTGAGGTTCATGCATATTAGCGTATCTATCAAGCGTTACCGAGAAACAAAGAAACAATACTCAAGGGAATGACACGTGGTCTGAGATGGGAAAACATTACGCCCTATGCAAATAGGTCTATTGATTTTGAAATTCCGAAACCTAGAAGTAAGAGGTATAAATAGGCTCGAAGTGCTTTAAATAGAAAACCTTAGTGTACAAAACCGTGTTCCTTATATGGTAAAAGTTATTCCTGTAGAATGATATTTTCCTTATATAGTAAGAGTTTCTCCTTATATGGAGAAAATGGTCTTTGCGCGTCGAAACCTTTCCTTATATGGAATATATTCCCTCATATGGAAAAGATATTCCTTGTGTTAATCTATCAAGTAAATTTGAGGATTTCACCCCTGATAGGTTGTGCTCGCTGCTGTTGCATTTAAAAGCCGCTCTTAACTTTAAAAAAATCAGTGAAAATTTTCCTCAGAAATAGTACTTGATGGCCGAACATTGAATGTGTGTTATTTTACTAAGTTTGTGTTATGAAGTGACACTGGTACAAACTAACAAATACTTCAGATCGAATAAAGGTATCTATAGTGAAAAACGTTTTGTCTGAAATTTATAAAGGCGTGCAGTGGGAGAGAAGAACTAGGTGAAAAAGTTATTTAACTTTTTGTTTCATTCCTTAAAGTGCACATGAACCCTGAGACAATACTTTCAGTATTGATTCTACATGAAGTAAATAGTTGAATGGTAAAAT